>PVIJ01004387.1:0-118734 GCA_004024925.1 Scalopus aquaticus | reverse complement strand
CAAACGTTCAAAAATGAACTAATCCCTATATTACACAAACTCTTTCAAAAAATTGAAAAGGAAGGAGTACTACCAAACACATTCTATGAAGCAAATATTATTCTAATACCAAAACCAGAGAAAGATAATACAAAAAAAGAAAACTACAGACCAATATCCCTAATGAATACTGATGCAAAAATATTCAACAAAATCTTGGTCATGCAGGATTGTTATAAGGTCCTAGAGATAGAGTATATGTGGAAAATAAGAAAAAATAGAGGGCCTCCCTGGTGGTGCAAGGGGTTAAGTCTCAGCATATGAAGCTATCAGCAGCCACTGCAGCACTAGTTTGATCCTCAGCCAGGGAGATTCCCACATGGTGCAGCAGACCTCTCCTGTCTCACCCACTGGTCCCCTCAACAGTGTATTTCAGTGGATCCGCCTGTTCTGTTCCCCACTCTGTCTGGTGAATCCTCTCACCACCACCTCCTACACCTCTCTCCTACAACCCAGCTCTTGTATGCATAAATAAATAAATATTTTTTTAAAAAGAAAAGAAAAAGAAGAAATAGAGGAGGGTATTGGAGGTCAGGATTGTCATTTTTAGTGCGGGGGACACTGCAGTGTTAAATAGGTGCTCAGGGTGAGCTTCATTGAGAAAAAAAATTTACTTTCCTCTATTAATCTTTTTTATTTAAGGAGTATTTTAATTATTTAATTATTTAAAAGTATTTTAATTATTTAAAAATTGATGTTGTCAGTGATAAGGTTGAACAGCAGAGAAATGAGAAGAATGGAGTAACCAGTATCCTTCAGATGTCCCTAGTCATACATGTACCAAACTCCTGCAATGTTTCAGGCCCTTTTCTTTGAGGGCAGGGTTTAAAAAAACATATGAGATACCACCTTGCCTCCTGGGCATGGGTAACCTGTGAAAGACAGAGAAGTCCAAGATTATAATTACAGTCTGTTGTGACAGGGGCTGAGAGAGAACATCTTAGGACACCCCCCCCCCATTAGATTTGGATGTTGACAGTGATGTGCTGTAGGAAGAGACACTTGGAACTGATTCTTGAGGCAAATTAAAGTTAGGCAGAGGGGATCATCTCTTCAGCAGTAGGAGCAGCTTGAGCAAGGCCACCGTGGTGTGAGACAGCCTGACATGATTGAAGGTCTATAGGAAGATGCAAAGGATGGGAGTGAAGGGGAGGGAGTAGTATGTTAGTTGGTGATGGGGCTGAGGCAAAGAGGCAGGCAGGGGCCACGTCATGAAAGGCCTTGTTAAGGCTATGACTTCTTGGCTCACTGTAAGAATTGAACGCTGCATGTTAAGCTTTCTGAAAGGAAGTATATTGAATAGGTGGGAGGCTTATGTTGTGTAGCACAAAGAATGAGCCCTTCCTTTTGTTTCAACCTTAAAAGTGATGTGAAGAGCTGATATTATGGGTGTACCTGACCAGCAACCCTCTTGTACAGTGACCATGCCCCACTTTTAGACACCTGAACTCTCTGTAACATTAGTTCCAGAATGTTCCTGATCATTGATAAGTTGTGAGCACAGCAAGGGCAGAACCAGTCTTTATTCACCTTTGCCTACCTAACACCTGTTGCAGTGGGTGCTCCTTAAGTGTTGATTAATATGGAAGAGGAGCTAAGTCTTCTTTGAAGATGTAGTTCCTGCATGTTTTTAAAATAGAAATAATTGTGTGTGCCTTACATATATCAATTGATCTGCTCCTCATAGGGGAAACTGAGGCCCAGAGAAATGAAATAAGTTGCCAGGTAGGAAGATAACAAGACTGGGATTTGAATGTAGGCAGTGGTTCCAGAATCCATACTCTTTTTTTTTTTTAAGATTTATTTATTTATGCATACCAGAGCTGGGTTGTAGGCCAGAGGTGGGGCCAGGGGTGGGGGGTGGGGCTTGAGAGGATTCACCAGAGATAGAGTGGGGAGCAGAACAGGCGGATCCACTGAAATACACTGCTGAGGGGAGCAGTAGCGAGACAGAGGAGATCTGCTGCGCCATGTGGGACGCTCCCTCACCAGGGAACTCATGCTGCAGTGGCTGCAGGTAGCTTCCTAATGCTGAGACTTAACCCCTTGCGCCACTAGGGAGACCCCAGAATCCATACTCCTCTCTATTGTCTCTCAGTAAATCTTTTCAGTTCATTTGTAAGATTGCTTTTGTGCCCTTATAAAGAATTGCCATGTGAGAAAACTACTGACAGGAAGGGTCATGTAGCTTCATCTTAATAGCACTTGCTTTTGGCAATGAAACTTCAGAAGGCAATATATTCCCTATGATTTGAAAAACCAGGTGTTCCATCCCACATAATTTCTGTGTCTTCTTTTTAAATGTTCCTTCTTATGTAGCATCTCACGCTTGCCACGTCATCAGTGCCAAGCCAGCTGCCTTGAGTGGACAAGTTTGAACATGATAGGACACCTGATAGTCATCATAAATTTCAGCCATTGCGTCCTCCCAAAACCAGGCTGCCTTATCCATTCATAGGGGAAAAGTGGGATATTTGGCATGGCCCTTAAGTAGCTTTTCATTCATTTGTTTATTCACTCAAGAAATATTTGTTGAACACTTTGTTCCAGTTATGGAACTACACCAAACCACATGCTGGGTAGTGGGGATACAGCTATGGATGCAACAAAGTTCCTGTCCTCATGGAGCTGACATTCTAGGGAGAAGTAAATAACAAGCCAGCAAGTAAGCAAAATATACCTTGTTGGATGGAGTGTGTGCTAGGGAGATAAATGGAGTGTGGTAAGGGGCATGACAGGTGCTTGTCATTTATTGTATGTGAACTTAGAAAAACAGGAAAAGCTTTACTGGTGAGTGACATTCGAATAGAGACCTGAAAGAAACCAGGGCTTGATCCAGGCAGATACCCGAAGACAGAGAATTCTAGTCTGAGGGAGCAGCGAGTCCAAACTCCCTGACTGAGGTGCCTGCTTGAGATGGCCCCAAACAGCAAGGCCAGGGTGGCTCGAGTGGATCACAGGACTTGGCATCAGCAGGTGGGAGCAGTTCAAGTGGGGTTTGGTAGGGACTTTGGCTCTTACTTTGGCTCCAAAACAGCAATGGAATGACCTAACATTTTATTTATTTTTTTTATAATATATATTTTTATTGTTATTTATGTCTTTTACATTTTGCATTCCCCTTGGGTAGCCCACCACCAATTCACCCGTGATCCATCTCCATGGTCCCTTGTGTTCTTTTCTATTCCATTTTGTACCCTTTCCCTTCCCTCCCTCCGGAATGACCTAACATTTTAAAAGGTTATTGTGTCCTCGTGTGTGCCAATTCTTTCAGTGTCCCATGAACATTCTTGAAGTATTTTGTCCTCTCAAAAATGCTTTGCCCCAGTGGGTACTGGTGGAGATAACTTAACTTTGGGGAAGCTTCTCTTTGGCTGCACACAGAAGGATTTCTGCTTCATGAGCCTTTGTCATGGGCCAGTATGCT
Source organism: Scalopus aquaticus (assembly GCA_004024925.1). Taxonomy (NCBI): domain Eukaryota; kingdom Metazoa; phylum Chordata; class Mammalia; order Eulipotyphla; family Talpidae; genus Scalopus; species Scalopus aquaticus. The sequence continues at coordinate 115,268 of PVIJ01004387.1, read as the reverse complement.
AGAAGACAGGTGATGAACCCAAGGAAATCTCTATAGAGTGTGCAACACAGGGAGTGTGCAATAGACAGTGGACTAGAGTAATGATAGATACAATGGCAACATGATAGAACAAGCACGAACTGCTGTACAAATATGGAGCTGGGGACCCTCAAACTTGTCAGAGCTGCCAGGGGGTTTGCCTTCAACAAATGAAAATGGAGAAGCATGACAGATTTTGATAAAATATTGAGCAAACTAGCCAACCTGGTCACTTCTGACAAGATCTGATCTGGGGGTCACAGCTGTAGCTCTTGGGCATCTGAAGAAAGCTGTCCTGCCTGTTGGGTGGTCCAAATTTGGGCCCTGTCTGTGCTGTGACTGTCAGTGCTTGCTGCCAGGGAAGGAGTACAAAGGATAGGATCAGCCCTTCCATAATCTCAGTACTGGGAATTCAGGTTTTTCCTCTCTGTTGATGTCAAGATTTAACCTGTTTGAAGAGCATTATCATTTTTTCCCAGTTTCTCCTTGTTCTTGTCAAGAGCTGTGTTGCTTGAAACCAAATCTTGATAGGCTCTTTCATCTTTATCGCTTGCAATGAGAAGTAAATATTATTAAATTGAACCTCAGTGAGAGGCCCAGCCTCAGTACCGCAAATGAAATGTTCCAGCAGGAGCAGTTCACTTTTAAGGTGGTGCCCAGAGTTTCACAAACTTGAGCTTTGGGGTCTGATGCAAGCTATCACCTCTGACACCTTGAATGATCTGAATTCTTGACCTGTTTGACCACAGAAGCTAAGTACCTGAGTTGAGGACCCAAGTGGATGTCCTGGGAAATCCTGAGGAAGCTAAAATTGTCCCCACACTTCTTTCATGGCAGGTGTGGTGAGCACACAGGAATTAGGGGCTGTGCTGCCTGTGCTGTGGAGGTTTCATAGTTTACAGAATAGGAGGACAGGTTGTCTAGTTTCAGACTAGCTAGCAGACCCACAGAATATTAACAAAGGAAGCTTTAGGATAAGGAACGAAGGAAGAGGTGGTTACAAAATAGAGGTCCTGCTTTCGTGAAATACATCCCAACTCTTGTACCTTCTCTCCTGCAATTTTCCAAAGTCGCTTTTTGGTAATCTTGCTCTTTGTATTATCTTGATTTGTATAGTTCTGATGATGCTTGGTGTGAACCATCTGTTTGGAAAAGGATGTTATTTTCTTACTTCTGTTGGTTCCTATTAAGTGTTAAATTGCTTACGCTAACGTTCAAAGTGTCCAAAGCAGTAAACTTTCTGTCTGTGTGACTTGCAGAAGTGGATATGGACTTCCATAGTTTAACTGGTGACGAGAAGTCCCCCAATTAGTATTTATTTTAGGTTTATTAGAATAGGTACACTGACCCCCAGGCAAGCTATATGAAGATCATATAGAATGGGTTTCTGCCCTCTGGGAGGACTTAGGAACAGAATAGAAACATTACACTAATTCATAAATTAGTAAAAGACCTTATATCATCCATCTATCTGTTTGCTGAGGCTTTTAGGGTAAAAGTCAATGAAGAATGTCCTTGGGTTGGAGTTGAGAGAGACTAGCCTTGGGGAGTGATTTGTTCAGGCTGCATAGAGGGGAGAGTGGTTGGGCCTTTTCACTGCTTCTGGTGTTTGATGAGGGGTCTGTCTCCCTGGCCAGCAGGCGAGCAGCATTGTAAGGTAGTTGCGGGGGCTTGACCTGAACAGAAGAAGGCTGTTCTTATCTCTTGACGATGTCTGCAAGACCATGTTAAAATTCCGATACTCTAGAAACATTTCCCTGACCAACCATTATACATTTCACAGGATTTGATTCTTGTGACAGAGGTGTTGAAGAAGGTTCCTGAACACTCACCTGTTCCCAGGTCTCTTCTTGATTGCCCCTAATGCCAGATTGCATTGGGCTTGGTACAATCTGGTGCCTAAATCACTAAGAGTCTGTGGCTGGCAGAAGGCTATTCCATTTGATCTTGGGAAGTTTATAATACCCGGCGCCTCTCTCAGTTGTACCTTCAAGGTGGCACAAGGATTCCAGAACTGACCATGTAGGGGAAGCCACTCTCCAGCTAGGGTATTTCTGCCTGTTCCAATTGTAGAATTAATGACCTACAGTCAGAGATGGTCTTAGACTGAGAACAGGCCAGAAGCATGGCGGGCTCGGTGTTGTGAGGCAAAACGGAGATGGCAAAGCTAAACATCAGCAGGCTTCTAGGCCAGGAGGCCTTAGTCTACCACATACTTGGGGCCTGCGGAAACATGGTCCCAAAATGAAACCTGGAGGCAGAAAGCCTTGTGAGCATCTGCATGTTACGTGGGCCTAGGCTGGCTTTCACGCTTTAGTTAGCAGACTGAATAAGTCAAACTTTCATGTGTCAAGAAAGACTCAGACCTAGCTCTAACTTGTTTCTCTGATTTCAGCTCTTGCCTTGTAAACACTAAGCCTACAAGTGGAGGTAGCTATTATATTGTTGCCTGTTTGGAGATTGCCCAAGGAATTCCTCCTAGGACTGAATTGCTTCTACCGTTAATGCCTGAAGCATGAAAACCACTAATGGCCCTGGGTCATGGTCTCCCAGGTCAAACAGCAGAAGCTGCTTGCTTGCTGTGGTCTTATTGAAAAACAGTCCACAAAGAGTTGAACTTTTCTGGGATTTCCCTAAACTTACAAGCTGCAAATTTGTCTGGTAGATGTACAACTTGATTAAATGCCAATGCATCACAGATCCAATTATATTTAAGAACATGCTACTTCTTCTAATGTCTCTGCCATCACTGATTAATTAGACACTTTGAACTATGCCCAACTGTTTGAAAGCTGTGAAAAATACAACCTGCATAGTTAAAATTTCTGAAGCAGTCTCTTTCCTGATTCGTGCCTGCATTCTTTCTTGCAAGCCTTTTTAAAAACCACTCTTTAAACATAATATGTATTTATACCTGTTTCCAAATATAGAATCTTGCTATTTTCTTATCATGATTTGAAATCATTCCATGATTGGCCAAGGAATACACTCACACGGCAAATCAAAGTATATGAGTGACCAGTTGACTCATTTAAACTTACCTTCAGATCTTTCTGCTGCCATTCATCCCACTTTCAAGTGTTTTTTCTTTTTAAATCTTGCATGAATGCCTCAGAAAGGTTTGTTTCTGTCATTGTTTTGAGTGGTATCTCTTTATTGAGGTTTTAGAATATTTTTGTGCTTACCAGGAGCAGGGTGGGACAGGGTGACTGGTACAGTTATAGAAACTGTCTCATTTTATGACATATAATTATTAGCTATATACCTAGTACCAAGTTTTGCAAACCATTTCCATTGTTTTCTGCTATTGAACTGGTTCTAAAATAAATGAGCTCTGAAAGGCCTACTCTGAAAAGCAAGAAGCTCAGTTAGGGAGTGTCTGAAGTTGACCTGTGGTGTCTCACCTGGGCCGTGCACCTGGGTGTCCGATAGGAGGAGCCCATTTGGACATGCTGAAGATCAGTCTGCATATTTATGTTTCTCTATCCCTGGGCTGAAACTTTCTTTGATGCCACATTTATTTTCAAGCCAGGCCTTGATCTCTGAAGACTGCTGAGCTAAAGATTCGTGGGGTCTTCAGATCCTAGGAGCAGCTGTCTTGGGCACCATCTTTCCTTCCTTCAATCTGATGTCCCCAAAGGGGGGGGCAAGTAACAGTTCTTTCCACTTTTAAGGAAATAATCGCCTTGGATTGTAACTTTATTATATACATATATTCCTTCCCACTCCCTAGTCTCCCTTCTAAATTCCAAACCAGATTTTGTCCTTTTCCAGAAAAGCCAGGCTAAATCAAGATCTCTACCACTAGATCGCTCCTCTTTATTGAGAATGAGGGAACTATCTACCCTTCTCTAAGCCAGATTGTTTTTTATGAATGTCTAGAAAGTGGAACACAGTTAAAAGGGCTTTAGATAATTGTGCAGTCCTGATTTTTATTGACTTCTTCCCTCACCCTCCTAGGTAACAGCTTGCCTGATTGCAGTGGCTAAGACAGACCCTGAAGTTCAAGTGCGCAGAGCTGCCATCCATGTAATTGTGCTGCTGCTTCGGGGACTCAGCCAGAAAGCTACTGAGGTAAGCCAGTGTCTTACTGTCTGCACTTCCCTGCCTTTTTTTTTTTTTTTTGGCTGTTTATTAGCCTTCCTTTCACGAGACCTTTCCCCTGGGTGAACTCATGCAAATGCATTGGTCAACAGGGATGCTTTAAGCAGGAAAGTGGGATTGTTTGCATCTTCAATAAGAGTCTCTGTGTCTCCCTGTAATATATTAGGCAAACTACACCATAACCACTGCAGAAAAGCCAGAGCACAGCTTTATAGACTGAGACTGTGAGTCCTGGCATTCTCCTCATAGGGGCAGGTTCCAAGGTGAGCTAGCTGGAATGCAGTAAACCTGCCTCTGTAGCCTGAACTTTAGTGACTTGTCTTCCTGACTCATTTAATTGTTCATACTGAATTACTAAGGGCCTCATTTAATGTGTTTTCCTTTCTATTCAGTCCATGAAATTTTAGCTGCTGCATGAATTAAACTTTCTCCCTCCTCCAAGGGGATTTGACTGGATATCTCTCCAGTGTCTGGAAGAATGTGTATGTGTTTGTGTGCACACATGCATGCGTGTGTGTGTGTATTCATATGTGTTCAAAAATGAATGACCTCTAAATTAATTTTCTTCTTAATCTTAATGGAAACTCATTCCCAGTTGACTTTATAGAGAGAGTTTGCATTAATAATTCACTTCCTGGCTTGTCTGCAGTTGTCACATCAGTGTTTAACTAACTGTCAGTAAAGCCATTAGGAGAGTGTTTTCTCAAACACACAGGCTTTGTTCATGCTAGAATCGTGCCATTTCAAGTTCCTGACACTACTTTTTACAAGCATGACTCAGTAGTCATCCCCTTGTTGTTATCTGGGATCTTGATGGGTAGGGGGAAAACAGATCATTACTGGATAATTCAGAAAAAGAAATTTCTCTAAAGTAAACACTAAACTTGTTGAAAATCTGCTATGGAAAATGGAGTTCGGAAAGAGTCAGTGTTTTTCACCCATTGTCAAGATCTATAAAATTCTCCTCAAATAGGGGAAACTGGGTGAGGGGTATAGAGTAGTTCTCTGTGCTGTCTTTGCAGCTTATCTGTAAACCTAAAATTATTTCAGAGTAAAAATCTTTAAAATGAATCACAACACTATTAAAAGAAATCTACAAGATTCTATTAGTGTACATGCCCGTACAGACAGAGAGAGAAAGAGAAGCAGAGCAGTGTCTGGTTATAAAGTGAGGAAGAGATAGAAATTCTATCCAGATTTCTCGCTTCCATGTATAGCCAATGAAAGCAACACTACTTGTCTCACCAGCACTAAAATAAATGGCTGTGGAAGATTTTTGTCACTTTCAAAAAGCCATCCATGTAAATGAAAAACCTCTCTCCTGTTCTCCACACCATCTCTAGTCTACCCTCACTGAAATTTATAAATTATGCTTACTCAGCGAATAAAGAAGAGGAAATAGGATGGGATGAATTATGATTCCTCTTCCCGGTGCATCCTTGAGAACAGGTGTGTTAAAGCTTGTAATCGTAGGTGTGATTATAATCAGGGGCACTTTAATGAGAAGCGGAGACAAACACAAAGCTTTCAATCTGGGATTTCTTCCCCCCCCCCCTCTGTTTTGCCCCCAGGAACAGCTGAAATGAAAATGCCACTTTGTTGATGAAGTTTTGCATTTTTTCTCCCCCTTTTAATCACTATCTCTCAAGCTATTGAGTGCCAAAAGATAATACCAGGTTTCAGTGAATTCTCTGTTGGGTGGAGGTACCCGCCAAGGATCTGTGTGGTTAGACAGCTTGAAAGAGGTGGAGAGGCCAGTGAGAGGTAAAGGTGCAGGAGATCAGGAGATTGCATGGGATCAGAGGGGGCAGACATGGCTACTCCCAATTCATGAGGTAGTTTGTCCCTCTCTCTCAGGTGACGCAGCCAATCTCTGTGCAGTCAGTGCAGTCTCCACATTGAAAGGAAGCACTGCATTCGTTTTCTTATTGAGAGGCTTACTTCCTCTGCTTAGCCTTGTTTTCACCTTATGACCAGGTGCTTGTTAACTCATTCCCAAGTATAGCCTAAAGCCTAGTAGAAACCAGAAAGAACTCCATTTTAAGCCCATTTTCCTTTACCCTTGCTGAAAATTAAATTTATTAGTAATTCCCAAGAGAAGCAGCATTTAGACCTTTACCCACATTGTCCTAAATTAAGAGCAACCCTCCTCAACAAGATGAGCAACAGAATGAGAAGATGGTGTTTGATTATGTCAGCTCTTTCCAAGTCAGGTCTTTGCAAGGTGACTTAGTCTAAATCATGTAAATATTTAGAATATTCATCAATTCATTCCAAAGATAATGGTGAATAATTGGGGCAGCAATGGCTGAGCAATATGCTAGGTTGGTCCTCCTTCAAGTAGCAATAACTATAAACTCTATATAATATAATAAGCAGCTACCTGAAGAGTAGTCAGAAGCCGGCAGATTCTTCTGGGGAGTCCATGCTTAGAGGAGAGGTGCTATATACAGTGAATTCCCATTTTCTTGACTTTAAGCCTAGGACCAGGCATATTTGGCGAGGCATGCATTGCATTAGGGGTACTGGTGAAGAAATCACAGTCTCTCTGCTTTGGGGAGCCAGAGACTGGATCTTGGGAAACTACAGATGTAAGAGGAACTCTGAAAGGGAAAGAAATAGGAAAGGTCCCAAATTCCTGCTGCCTGCCATCTCTGGCTGATCCTGAACCTAGTGAGATAACTGCCTGCTTTAAGAAAAAAGAAAGAAAGAAAAATATTGATCTAGAAGAACAGAATACAGAGTCTCCGTAATTTAACATTCATAATGTACAGTTTGTAATACAGAATTACTCAGTGTATGAAAAGCCAAGAAACTGTAACATATTCTCAGTAGAAAAGAAAATCAACTGAGACCAACCCCAAGATAATCCTCATTATTGGAATTATCAGGTGTGTATTTTAAAGCACCTATTATAATTATCCTCAAGGAAGTGAAAGAAAAACATGCCTCCATTTAATTTAAAAAAATAATAGAAAATCTCAGCAAGGAAATAGAAATGATTTTTTAAAAGCTCCTAATAGAAGTTCTAGAACTAAAAAAATACAATATCTGAGGGTTTTTTTTTTTTCAAAACTCATTGAATGGAATTAAATGCAGAGTGGAGATAAGCAAGTAAACAATAATGAATTTAAAGACAGAGCAGGGCCTCCCCAGTGGCGCAGCGGTTAAACGCTGGGCTGTGGAGCTGTTGGCAGCGGCATCATGAGTTCGACGCCCGGCCGGAGTGATTCCCACATGGCGCGGCAGACCTCTCCTGCCTCGTGCGCTGCTCCCCTCAGCAGTGTGTTTCTGTCGATCTGCCTGTTCTGCTCCCCACTCTGTTTCTGGTGAACCCTCTCACCACCCCACACCTCTGGCCTGTACCCCAGCTTGTATGCATAAATAAATAAATCTTAAAAAAAAAGTAAAATTAAAAAAAAAGAGCAATAGAAATGATCTGTGAAACCTATCCCTCTGTTTCTCCTGGAAACAGTAGTTCAGGATCCACTAATTCAGTGTTCGTGGCAAATTTATAGAATATAACTATCATGAATAACAAGAATTAACTGTATATACAATAGGAAAAAAATAGTTGATGGCCTTAAAAAAACAGAATGAGCAATTTGGAGTTGACTCTAGTTCTAGATTTAGCTGTAAATCTAGTTCTAGATTGACTGGAGTTCTAGGTAACTGCTGCAAGCCCTCTGCATATTGACTTCCTAGCTGAAGGTGAAGTACTTGAAAATTTTGCAGATGGGTTTGTAGTGACCAAACATGGAAGCATTTTAATACTGAAACTTTATCCTTTGCCTTTTAATTTTAAAAGGTAATTCCCAGTGCATAGCTTTTATTTCTTCTAATCCCTAATTTTAAAAGACAAATCATCACCATCATCTGTTCTCTTTTGCGGCTAGTGGGATATAAGTAGTAAGTAGGCTTTAAAATTTATTCCTTCAGGCCTCCCTGGTTAAGTGTCAGCACTGTGAAGCTATCAGCAGCCACTGCAGCGCGAGTTAGATCGTAGCCAGGGAGCTTCCCACATGGCGCAGCAGACCTCTCCTGTCTCGCCTGTTGCTCCCCTCAGCAGTGTATTTCAGTCAGTCTGCCTGTTCTGCTCCCGACTCTGTCTCTGGTGAATCCTCTCACTCTCTACACCTCTGGCCTGCACCCCAGCTCTTGTATGCATAAATAAATAAATAAAATAAATCTTTAAAAGTAAATAAAAAATAAAATTTATTCCTTCAAGATAATAGGCAAGCCTTGACATCAGGTTGTTTCTTAAGAAATTAGCTAAACGTGGAAGCCTCTTGGGGGCTGGAGAGAGTTTGGGATTGATTATTCATTGATGGCTGAGTCAGCTTCTGAGCCAAACCCAGCCTCCTCCCAGGAATGACTTTTAATCTTTTCTTTTGAGGGCAATGTTGTACTCCCATGACATGGTGAGTGGTGATCTCATTACATTGATGCATCTGAAAGGTTATTCTCCTTGGTGAGAAAAGCGGCAAACCCTGGCTTAAAAAAAAACAACAACAATGAAATGGTTAGTGTATGATGTTATGCTTTTTTATTCATAGTTATTCCCCACGGTCCTTCAAAAAGACTTAGTACAAGTGTCCTAGATTCACCTCTTGTCTGTCTGTCCTGGCCACTAAAACTAGGACCCGAGGAGGACCTGCTCTTAATCTCTGACACATCACAAATGGCAAGTTATAAACAAATGGACAGACTGAATGGAAACTTTCCTTCCTCTTACTGGTTTTCTCTTATCCTGAAAGTTATTTTGAGAACATCTGGCGTGGTTTTTGTGCTATGGGCACAGTAAACAGGCCCAGCTTCCTGCCCAGAGTTGGTTCACAGACACTGCTCCTTTGAACAGACTGAAGGCTCCGTGTGAACCGTGAATGAAAAGAACGTTTATATAAGAATGACTGGGATCCAGGTAATAATTATCCCTCTGTAAATTTTGAAAAAGTGCTTGGGAGAGCACTTGCAGGACTCATCAAGGGCATCTCCCTTCCTGGGGATGTAAAGCTGTGCCAGTTGCCCAAAGTAGTAGTTCTGTGGATTATCTGCTATGACCAGGGCCGGATTCTAAAAGTTCAGTATTATTAATATGTTCCCATAAATATATGTGCTTCCCCTTTCCCCACCTCCCTCCACAATAACTTTGCAGTTTTTGCTGTATCTGCATTTATCCTGTTAATATTGCCCACAGCTGGGCCATATAATATACTATGATTACATTTCCTTCCTTGTATGAGTTTTGGCTTTCTCTGAAGTTGATAAATGTCACAGGTTTACATTTGTTACTTATCTACCAACCTGTTATCACTTTGTCCCCAATTTCTGCTATCCCTACCTCTTAAAAGGTACAAAGACATCGAGTAGCCTAATAGCTTTGTTTTCATGGAGACATGTCCCACAACCTTTTATCCACATCTCATCTATGCTGATTACTTTCTAAACTTACCTTCTGCAAGCTTTAAGAATACAGCCCTTAGGGCCTCCCCGGTGGCGCAGCGGTTAAGCGCTGCGCTGTGGAGCTGTCGGCAGCGGCGACGCGAGTTCGACGCCCGGCTGGGGAGAGTCCCACATGGCGCGGCAGACCTCTCCTGCCTCGCCCGCTGCTCCCCTCAGCAGTGTGTTTCTGATCTGCCTGTTCTGTTCCCTGCTCTGTCTCTGGTGAACCCTCTCGCCGCCCCACGCCTCTGGCCTGTACCCCAGCTTGTATGTTAAAAAAAAAATAAAATAAAATAAACAAATATTAAAAAAAAAAAAAAAGAATACAGCACTTAAAACCGATGACACTCTATTGTGCGTGGGCAATCCTTATGTGCTGATGGACTTCATAGCAGGGTGGTCATCTGGCCAAGTCATTTCACTGGGAAACTCCATACTGTGGTTATTTCAAAGTATTTTCTTTGGGGCTGGTAAGAGGAGAACTTTTTCATCTCCTGGCTAGAAGATGTAAGCCTGGCTGCCAGGGTTCTGGAAGATGAGTGGAAGGAGGTGGTTAGCAGTCTCACCATTCAGTAGTAGATGTTCATTTAATCCTTCTGTTTACAATTTGGTAGCCTTATCCAATCAATGTCCAGTCAGCACATCTGTACCTGATGTCCACCTATGCATGTTCTACCTTGTTGGACCCTCCAAAGGATTAAGCACCAAGTTTCTGCTGTGATTGGGGAGGGCAGTCACCCAAATCCAGAGTGGAAGTTATCAGGGGACATAACTGCTATGCGAACATACTTCCAACCAGAGCGCCTGTCTTCCCCACCACCACACCATTTTGAAAGCTGTGGCCCATCAACTCCTCAACTTTTTTGAGTTTCTGTGCTATATCAGGCTTACTTCTGGGCGTCTTTGGTCTAATAAATCAATTTATTGCCCAAAGCAGGACACTTATGAGAATGAAAGAGGACACTATTAATAATAATCCCAGTGCCTCAGACATAAAACATACTACCCTGGGTAAATTAGGATAATAACCCTAGGATTTACCAGCTGCTTTCTAGCATCTAAACTTTTGTTGCCATTGCCTTGTTAGTTCTTTTGTGCTGATAACTTAATTCCACGTTTTATCCCTTTACTCTAATTTTATGGAAATTTAGGGAGAGAGCAGTGGTGTGTCATTTGTTCAGCCCCCAACTTTCAGGAGGCAGTCTTCATTCTTCCCTCTTTACCAGCAGAGAAAGTAGAAGATAAAGGTGACTAGAGCCAGATCTCTCTTGATTTTAATTCACAGAAACCTAATTAAACTAGCTTAAGCAAAGGGAACGTCTTAGACTACCAAATCCAATGAACGACTGAACAACCATATTGAGGCAAAATCTGGCTGGACCTGTGTGTCATTGCTTCACAGAATCAGGAACCATGGCCTCCCTGGTGGCGTAACGGTTAGTGCGCACTATGAAGCTATCCAGAACCACGGCAGCACGAGTTCAATCCCCGGCCATGGCAATTCCCACATGTCGCAGCAGACCTCTCCTGTCTCCCCCACTGCTTCCCTCAGCAAAGTATTTCAGTGGATCTGCCTGTTCTGCTCCCCACTGTGTCTCTGGTGAATCCTCTCACCACGCCACACCTCTGGCCTACACCCTCCCTAGTTCTTGTATGCATAAATAAATAAATCTTAAAAAAAAAAAAGAATCAGGAACCAAAATGCTTCATCTCTTATCTCAGCTTCTCCTGCATTTTGGCTTCCTCCCCTCGCACTGGGATCCAGCTTTCTTCCTATGGCAGCAGTGTGATTCCAACAGCGACATGCACCTTGCATTGGCACTCAGAGATTCCCATGGGATCCCAAATGTAAAAATTCCAGGGAAGAAACTTAATGTTCCTGCTAAGATCATTTGCCCATTCCCAGAACAACCAACGTGGCTGAGCCAGCTGGTTTGTGTGGGGCAGCTAGTTTGTGTACCTGTGTTCGGCTTCCACCACAGCCATTTGTGAGAGGACAGGCTGGGGTCATGCCTGGGAGCAGGGGACCGACCCGTAGACTTCAGTAGCAATACCTTGGCCAAATCCAAGTCACATTAGTGATTTGAGAAGGAGCGCTAGAAAGATTAGGACTTGGTACCTTGCTGTGACTGCTAAAATATCAGTGTGCAAGCTTTTCCAGTGACAGCACAAGTGACAGTTTGGAAGCCCTAACATTTATTTTTTTTATTTTATTTATTTTATTTTTTTTAAGATTTATTTATTTATACATACAAGCTGGGGCACAAGCCAGAGGCTTGGGGCCGCGAGAGGGTTCACCAGAGACAGAGTAGGGAGCAGAACAGGCAGATCAGAAATACACTGCTGAGGGGAGCAGCGGGCGAGGCAGGAGAGCTGTGCTGCACCATGTGGGATTTTCCCTGTCTGGGTGTCGAACTCGCACCGCGTGCTGCCGACAGCTCCACAGCGCGGCGCTCAACTGCTGCGCCACCAGGGAGGCCCTGGAAGCCCTGACATTTAAAACTTCCTTTTGGCCTCTTCTTATACTTCATTACATAGATCTACATATGTTAGAACTTGGTATGTTCCTTTTCATCAGACTTAGGCTATTTTAATTTCGTAAAATCAAAAAAGCTATATTTTTCCTCACCCTTCTTATTCTGGTCTAAAAAGGAGAAGAAGAAGGTACTCTCATTTGAATGTTTAAAGTCAGAAAATTTTAGAATGTCAGAGTGGAAGAGGCCTTAGAGATTTATTCAGTTTATTAAAATTTTAGAAAAATTTCTATTGGCTTGTTAACTTCATCAGTTGTTGCTTTGACACAAGGCCCCCACAGTCAAGTAAGTTTGAAAAGTGCTGCATACAACCATGTATTTCCCTCTTCAAGATTTGGGCCACGCTGGCCTACTTAGGAGTCTAAGAAGTCTTGTGGCAAAGACAACTAACAATTTCGTCAACTCACTTACTGAAGAGCTCTTTGCCATTATAAGTATGCCAGTGTTCCATGGAATATACTTTGGGAAATAATCCAACTGTCTTATTTTATGAATGAGGAAATAAAATTCACGAAGAGACGGTGGTTATAATTTTCCAAAGTTTATGCCAGGAAGAGTTAATACTTATTTCCAGTTGTTACTGGTAGCTTGGGTTAGCCAAGTGCTAGAGAAAGTACAGTATCTCCCACTCTTTTTACTTCATTTCATTCATTCATGTGGGACAGAATTTATCTTATTATCCAGGGTATCTTAGATAACATCACAAAGATGAGTTAAGCACCAGGTTTGGGCAAGTCTACTGTAAGATCCCTTTCTCTAGAACCAGACCTGGTATACTTTTAGCATAACAGATTATTATACCAAAAAATACAGCAAACAAAGATAAAAAAACCAAATTACTATACCAGATATTATGGAGTTTCCCTTTTATTCTCCTGAAATGGAATTTATAGCTTCTCAACCTACATGTATATTTTAAAAATAAATATAATACCCCTGAAAAGACAAGCAGTCAGCTATGAACCAGGAGATGGGTCCTCACAAGACATGGACTCTTCTGGTGGCTTGATCTTGAACTTCCCACCCTTTTAAACTGTGAGAAATAAACTTGTATTGTTGGTAAGCCACCCAGTCTATGTTATTCTGTTAGAGCTGCTCAAACTGATTAACACAGAAGCGTTTTATCATTTAAAAAGGTACTAACTAGAATATAAAGAAATAAAAGGTTAGTCATTTATAATAAAATATTTTAAAATATATAAACATGTAGGCCTACTCTAAGAGAGAATGAGCTATATTATATTGCTTTTATGTGTAGAACCACCTGACACTAATAGCCACAAATACAAATCAATCCAGATACCTTGTCCTAGAAATTCAGAAGCACCAGGAGTGACACAAGTAGCTTGATTTTCCCAAATGATAAACTATTCTGTAAAATTTTAGAACACATCAAAGTATGATGGGCCCTAAATTTGGATGGTATTGAATTCCTGAAAATGTCAATGTTTATTAAAACCAAGCAAAATACTTTCATTGAGCATTTACATATGATAGTACTTTTACCTAAGGGTTTTACTTGAGTTAATTCACTTAATCTGCATAATTCATTTAGACATGAGTGATACTCCCATTTTTTTGCATGAGAAAAGTAGGACAGAGAAGATAAGCACCTTGTCCCACAACTAGGAAATGGCAGCATGCAGGTGAACCCAGGCAGTGGACTCCAGAACTCACGCTCAGAGTTCTGTAACTGTCATCTGAATGACTCAGAAGCTGAGTCACTTGGGAATTTTCTGTACAGATCATGGCTTAAGGAAGATGTCTACAGATCCTGGAAATGGAATCTCCAAAAGGAAAACAGGCCAGGCTACTTCCTGATAATTTGTTTACTGTCTACCCTGGAGCAAGATGGACCAGTGAAAGGAGAGTGTCTGGAGCTAAGGCAGGATCCAAGGTACCCTCACCTCCCAGAACCTGTCAGAGTGAACTCAGCAGAGAGCAGAGACAGGAAACAACCCTGGTCTCTTTTTAAATCTTCCCATGTTCCACTATCTCTTGCCAGAAGCACAGTCCAACCACGAAGGACACGATCCAGCAACTTTCCGTAATGTGCACAGGACTGAGAAAAGCAGGGAACAGAGAAGACCTAGAAGAGACCAAACACCTCCAGGTCTGCCAGGCTGGAGAATGTGAATTTCAGGACTTTTCATCCTGTGCCACAGACTGGTGGGGAATTTCTTCTCTCATAAGAAGATGGGCTTTCGGGAGTTCAAAACTCACTTATCTTAGCTCTCTCCTCTGAAAGGAAAAAGTTCTGACTAAGTGTACCCTCCTTGAGATGACTAGAAGTGACAGGCCAGATTAATGCGCTGCGGTCTGTTCTAGCTCATGGCTCATCACCCATGGTTTAGTTGCTCTTAGCAGATCTGCTCCAAATAAATTCCATATTGTGAGATTTAGCATTTCATAATAGCTAGCATCTATTAAGGACTTAATTTATGCCAGGCAAAGCACTATCTCATCAAATCCTCCTAACAACTCTATGAGTTAAACACACTTATTAACTCTGTTTACAGGAAATACTGAGGTCCAGAAAATTTACCTTTAGATGCTCAGGTCAAACAGATGAGAGCTGTGTGCGCACCCAGGCTGCTTCACGGCCAGCTGGGCTATTTGGAAGCAACTAATAAGAACTGGCCTGAGGTTACCTTGAGAAACAGATGAACTATTACAAGTATATTGGATTCCTAGGACTTCTATTCCTTTAGGCTCTGCACCTTCTACTCTTTATTCTCCCAAGTAAACAGGTATTTAGTTACTAAGTCTGGTCAAGGAACTGCAGCTACCGAGATCTTTCTAAAATGCAAATCTGCTGAGGTCCAGTCCCCAGCTAACACTTTCCCTGTGCACCGTAAGATAAAACCAGGCTCCTTAGCATGACACATGAGGCCCTTTTGACTCTGACCCGACCTGGTTCTAGAACTGTCTCTTCCGTACTCCCCTCATATGGCCTAGGAAACTTCTGCCAGCCTTGATACTCTTTCTTGCCTCCTCTTGCTTATCATGCCTCAAATGTCTTCTTTCCCCCATCTGATGAGCTTGGTTTTGTCCATTAGGCTCTAATTAAGGGTTGTACTCTTCATGGAAAACTTTTCCTGATGTCTCAGGTAAAATTAGTCTCACTTCTCTAGAGTAGATATTGTGGTAATTTGTTCAAATCTGATGTTACCAAAGCACTGTGAGTCCCTGGCCATATTCCTCACTTATTTTCTTAATTGTGGGAAAGATACATGACATGAAATGCAGCACCTTAACCATCTTCAAGAGTGCAGTTCATTACTGCTCAATACGTTCCATTATTGTGCTGCCATCATCCCCATCCCTCTAGCAAACTCTTTATCTTCCAAAACTTCTATACCTCTTAGCCACTGACTCTCCATCCACCACCCCCTGGCACTCACCATTCTGTCTTTAGGAAATTTGACTACTCGAGATACCTCATTCCACTGACTTTCATATTCCCCAAATTAAGCACAATGCCTCGCACAAAGTGCTTAAGACATATTTGTTGTTCTAGTGCCTGTAACATCTCCTGAGTGTCTGTGTACCTGCTGTGGCAATGAATGCACGTCTGCATCTTAAAGTGGAAAGTCTGGGACTTCCAAACTTCCAGGGTTCAGGTTTCCCAAGAACAGAAGTTGTCTCAACAAGTTCTCTTTAGGAGGAAATTTTACCTCTCTTCCTTGGAAAACCAGCATAGCTGTTGGGTTGTCCATATGCTGATACAAATCCCTCTTGGAGGAGTCCTGGGGAAGAGTGAGGGAATGAACAGCTATATGCAGCCCAAACTTGCCACCTCTCAGACTGGGCTTCTTCACACACACGCACATGCATATGCGCGTGCACATATACACAGTCTCTATGTGTATAGTGTGTATATGTTTATCTGTCAAATACATGTATATATTGCTGTCGGAATTTTAGCACATTTGTTTCCCTTAATTTCTTCCATCTCTGCATAGTTTCTGCCATAATTCCAGTTAATCTAGCAACAGAAGTAGCAGCATTTATTTTATCCTTTCATTTCTTACAGACTACATGTTAATAGTGTGAAACTTTCTCTGTCTTTGGAATTGTTTTTCACATACACATTTAAAAACAAATTTTAAAAACATTTTGGGGAGAAATGCAATCCTAATTTGTGGATCAAAAATGATTTTAGGGCCTCCCTGTTGGCACAGCGGTTGAGCGCTGCGCTGTGGAGCTGTCGGCAGCACGCTATACGAGTTCGACACCCAGCCGGGGAGATTCCCACATGGCGCGGCAGACCTCTCCTACCTCGCCCGCTGCTCCCCTCAGCAGTGTATTTCTGATGTGCCTGTTCTGCTCCCCGCTCTGTCTCTGGTGAACCCTCTCACCGCTCCACACCTCTGGCCTGTACCCCAGCTTGTATGTGTAAATAAATAAATCTTAAAAAAAAATTTTTATTTTGGCCCCACCCCCTTTCTGGAAAATAAAACCCTAGTGGTTGATAGTTAAAAAAAGTAGTTGATAGTCCAAGAAGTGTAATAGCTTATGTCCAAATCATATCATCTTGTTATTGGCACGTAGATTTTTCACAGGCAAATTTATTCCAGTCAGCTCTACTTTTGAAACCGTGGCTCACTGTTAAAATCTCCTATCCAGGATTTTTTTCTAATATCCTGCACTACTGTATCCTGGCTGCTTATTACCTGGAGAGCAAAGAAAAAATTTTTTTTAAGATTTTAAAGCCCTGAGCCCCAACCCCTAAGATTCTGAATCTTGGAGGGACCTATGTATTTTCACTGTTCTCCGGGAGAATTTACTGTGTAGCAGTAGTGGGGAGTCACTACCTAGGAATGATGGTATGGCTCAGAGGCCAATGAAACATGGAGCCATACTGGGTGGGGCGGGGTGGGGAGGTGGGGTTGGAAGAGGCTTTTTCTGATCTAGTCAAGCCATGTTTATATTAGCACATAATATAAACTCTAGCAGTGCCCATGATATGTCAGTGACCCTGGCTTTCTCTGACCTTTGACCTAACTCTAAAAGGTTAGGTTCCTGAAACATCTTGCAGGAGCATTGAATTCCATTGAGCAAAAGCTGCCAAGAGAGTTGCCTGCTCTTTCCCAGTGGAGAACTCCACCTAGACCTGAGGCTGTGTGACCCTGGTCAGCTTGGAACATGCAGCTGTCCCAAACCAAACTAGAACCCCAAAAGGAACCCAAGCCTTGTAGTCAGCCAGTGGTCAGTTTGCTGTTCCCCCTCCTTCTTAGCCAAGCCCCAACCACATAAACAACTTAAACGATGAAGGGGAAAAGTCCATTTCCCTCCACACCTTCCACCCACTTATTAGTTTCCTAGTAACTGCAACTTGAAAAACAAGATTGCAGAGTAAGACCCACAGACCTGGGTTCAAATTCTAACTGTGTCCTTGAGCAAAGCACTAAACCTCCAAATCCCCTTTCCCTAAAGTGGGAACTGGGCCTAATAACACCTACCTCATAGGATTAAATGAGATGGGGAGGGTGGGAAGCTAGTAAACACTCAATAAATGGCAATAGTGAGTCTTCTGTGTAGAAGAGGAACTGGACGGGGCTCCCTCTGAGGGTTATCAGCACTGAGAGCCTGAGGGCCCCAGAAACCAAGCCATTCCCCTAGAAGCCTTTCCCCCAGACGCAGTAATTGAATTCACTTTGAAAGCTGGGATTGTAATCACTTTCTAAGGACAAAGCTCTCCAACTCTTCTCCCACAAGCAGTAGCCTGCTGCTGCCTTTGCACAAGCTCAGGCCATTTTTCCTGCCTTCTTTGTTCTATTTCCGTGCCTGTGGGGGTGTAGGAAAGTGTCTGCCTTCCTTAGGTTGCTATTTAAAGACACTCTGAAAAATGCTGCCACCGCTGCTGCTAGCTCTGTGGCAGCTGCTGCCCCTTGTCCCTGCCACAGCGAGCTGCAGGCAGCCCAGTCAGCGCTGCTCTCTGACCCCTGGGAGCCTTGGGTGGCTTGCCTCGGAGTCAGCTAGCCTAGAAGCACACACAGTTAGGTGTCGGTAAGTCCCAATTGTGTACTTTTTGTTTAATACTCCTGAGCTACCACCTCTGCCGGGACCCCGCTAGCTGTTCTCTTGGTCTTTGTCCTTGTCTATCCCCCCTGCAGCACTGTTGGCACTTGACCAGTTAAATCAGTCCCCCTCCCCATTCTTCAATGGAAATCACATTTGATATCCTCCCATTCCCCTCTCCACCCCATCTCCAATTTGCACTGGAAATACCCTCCTCATTTAACAACCAGACACAATCTAGACAGGGTAAAAATGTCATTTTTCTCTAGGTCTTGCAGAGAAAAATACTTTGGAAATAAAAGGTTTTTTAAAAGCTCAGTAACCTCTGGTTAATAATAATGCTTCCCTGAACTTCAGCGTATTCGCCATTCTCTCTCTGCCAGGCATGGGTAGAAATCTCTCAGACATTAGTAATCCTGTCTTTCTCTGCTGAGCCTCCCAGTGCTTTCAGTGTAGTGGCTCAAAAGCAGAATCCTTCTGTTTGAATCGGTCCTGATTTTTTTTTCTCATAGATCCATCAAAGTGAAGGTTTGGGTTTTGTCAGTAAAGCATTTATTTTTTTCCGGCCAGAGCTCCCGGAATGAAGTCTAAATGGTGACCTCCATTCTGCTCCCCCGATTTGTTTCCTGCCCATTATCCTAGAGGGGGTGCTCGCCTCTCAGACCTCAGAGCTTGACTGCGCTTTCTGGCCCAGCAGAATTCTTCCTGCGCCCTCAGCTCCGTGGAATCGCTCAGCCAGTGTTCCCGCTCCTCTATACCGGCTCCTGCCCTGACACTGTGCTCACACTACGTTCTATCCATTTCCCCTCTTCTCTACCCCTCCCCTTTTCTTCCAGCTCCCCTCCATTTAGCCATCTTCCAGACCTCTGTATTTTCGGCCGCTGCTCTCTATTTCTCATTTACGGAGCTGTGCCTTAACCCTCATTTTCTTAGCCCCTTGCTGGTAAAACCCAATTATCTCAATGTTGGGGGAATAATAGCAATGCTACTTTGAATTATATATCCCTTTGCTGTGAAAGCAAAGTACGCTCTCATACATTATCTATTCTGAGCCCACAAAAAACCTTGTAAGATCGGCAGCCTATGTGCTTTATGCCTCGCACTTGGTGGTAGTGAACTTGATGGCCCCTTGGTGAGGCAGAATAGTGGAGTGGTTCAGGAGGAGCACCGGCTCCATGTGGGGTTGCCGGGGTTTGAATCCTGGCTCTCCCCATTACTAGCTATGTGGCCCTGGGCAAATCAGAGATAATAGTACCTCTTTCCCGATACTGTTGTGGACTTAAGTGAGTTACTGTAGATGAACTGCCTGGACCATACCTGGCAGTGACAGCACTGTGTAAGGAGTAGCTGTCATTCATTCATCAAAAATTTACTACATGCCAGAGCTGTTACCTGCTAGGCTCTGTTTAAGCCTCAATCATAGAAAAGTAACAAAATGGACACAAATCTGGGAGAGCAGACTGACAAACCACCATTTACCTAGCACCCACCCTGTGCGAGTCTTGTGCTTGGATCTTTCTAGACATTAACTGTTAATTCTTAACTACAATCTTAACAGGAGGTGGTATTATCCCCATTTTACAGGCAAAACCACCAGGATTCCAAGAGCTGGAGTGGTTTGCTCCAGATTCCCTAACTAGTAATTGAGAGAACCAGGATTTGCCTCCTCTGCCTCACCTGCTTCCGGACCAGACCAGACCAGTAAGCTTCAGCTCTGTGTCTGTACCCCCATGGCAGGGGGGTTGGCACTTGCCCTCATTACTCAAAAATGCTTAGCCGAGCCTCCCGCACATGACTTGGGAAGTGTCGGCTGAGTCGGCCTCCTCGTGATCCTGGACTCCCCCCTGCCTCTCTCATCTGTCCACTCTCACAGCCTTTGGCCACAGACTTACATTGGTTTTGACAGGGTTGAAAATGCAGGCTCTTGGAAGTGCCTGTAGCTGCTTGACAGATTTATGCTATGTCTAATGCTTAATCCAATATGTTTTTAAATAGAACTGGTTGGATTCTGGGGTCTCCTCCTCTTCTTGACCCCAATCTTTTTGTCTGTCAGTCAAGCCTGTCTCCAACCACTAACTCCAGTTCACCTCCTTTCTCTTGTCTACCCCCCCTTTTATTTCAATGTCTGACTTCCCTGTTATCCCTGTTTTCGTCTTTGTGCCTAATATTTATTTCTTAGCCACAAAGGGAGCCATGACTGATAGTTGATAGGATTGTGTGCAATTCAATTTTCTTAATTTTCTTTCTTTTTTTTTTGCCTCATATTGGTTCTATGAAAGATTGAATTTTGAAGTGCAATCCTGTATAAGATGTACATATTTATATTTTTAGCAACCCACCTTCCCCTTAAATATTATGAAAATATAGATGAAAATTCCTGCTAGATCACCTCTTTCCCCAGTTCTTATTTCTGTAAATGTCTTATTTGAGACCATTGGTGCTCTTGTGTCTTATTGATCTCACATAAGAATAAGAAGAACAGTAAGTTTCATTCACCTAAGTTCCATTGGTAACATCACCTTGACATATAAATGATTTTTAAAATAGTATTTTTTTAAGATTTATTTATTTATGCATACAAGAACTGGGGTGCAGGCCAGAGGTGTGGGGAAGTGGTGAGAGGATCCACCAGAGACAGAGTTGGGGAGCAGAACAGGTAGATTGACTGAAATACACTGCTGAGGGGAGCAGCGGGTGAGACATGAGAGGTCTGTTGTGCCATGCAGGAATTTCCCTGGCCCGAGATTGAACTCAGGCTGCAACGGTTCCCTACAGCTTCATAGTGCTGAGCCTTAACCCCTTGTGCCACCAGGGAGGCCCCTAAAATGTTTTTTAAATAAATTAATCTACCAATTATTAAATATCTTTCCTAATGGAGCTTATGTTAGAGAGGTGATTTGACCAGGAACTTTATTTTCCTTCCACTGTTTTCCAGCTATGGTGGGTTGTGGTTCCATTGCTTTTATAGTCAAATAAATAAATAATTTGGGGAATGAAAGAGAAGAAAGATACCTGCCATTTTCATCTTCTTTTGATCTTAAAGAGTCAACCACTTTGGGGATGTTACAGGTCCAGGGCATTGAAAGACTGTTTTCCTGCTTTCCCATTGTGAGTGCACCTGTGTGCCCAGGGCGGTCTTTGGCTCCCTCCTTTCCCTTTTCAGAGTGCCTTGCCTCATTGGTCTTTTCTAAGCCATGTCTAACCCTAAAGAGGGCTCTTGTCCCTGAAGCATCAACTTTTGTGTGCTTCAGGGAACTGGCAGCAGGGGAGAGGGTGTGTGTATGTTGGCGGGGGAGGGGGGGCACTCCAACTCTAAATTCTTTTCATAAAACACCTGAACCCCACCCCTTTCTAAAGAGTTTTCAGGCTAGGAAACTGGGTACTTCTTTAAGCTGTCCCTGGCCTAAGAGCTTCTCAGATGGTGAAAATGTTTTTTTCAACCACCTGCTGCAAAAAAAAACAAAGCCAGAGCTCCTCTGGATGAGACCCACTCACACCTGTACCCCCTCCACCTTTCCCTGGAGTTCTCGGGCCTTGATGCATGGGGAGGTGGAGAGCAGGTGTGCTGAACTCTTAATGAGAGGTTTCCTCTGCGGGATTGCCTATATCCTGCCCACCGCAGAGGCTCCTGTGAGTAGCTTTACCTTTGAACTCTCCTTGGATTCAGCCCCTGATCCATGGGATTTGGTGGCAATCCCTGGCTGGCAGGAAGCTTTGATCCTTGGGGAGTC
This sequence comes from Scalopus aquaticus, assembly GCA_004024925.1. NCBI lineage: Eukaryota > Metazoa > Chordata > Mammalia > Eulipotyphla > Talpidae > Scalopus > Scalopus aquaticus. The sequence continues at coordinate 93,415 of PVIJ01004387.1, read as the reverse complement.
CAGAGGAAGTCCTGTGATGTGTGGGATCCCCAGTGTTACAGGGATTGAGGAGAAGCCATACCAAGGTGGGTTGCTAAGATAGACCCATTAATTAAGAAGGAGCCTTGGCCTAACATTCAGTTACCTAAAAAGGGAGATCCGGTAGCTGATAACTAGAAACTCAGCCCCCTGAAGTACGAAGTGGTGTTTGTACAAGCATTATTGTTATTTTAAGGACACTGCACTGCCAGGGGGGAATTCCTACCTACACCAGGAAAGAACAGAGTACCTTAACAGCACAGGATGCCTGAGAATTTCCCTTAACAACTGAAAGCTAACCTATTTTGAATATTAGGAGACGCTAAGATGAAAGATTCTTCTAGAAGAAGAAACCAAAAAAGGCTGACCCTCTAGGAAACTAGAATTTTATGTAAGAGATGTGCTGGGCTGTAACCTCCTGGAGAGGGTTAAGAATCTTTAAGTTGTCTCCCCCTAACAAGCACGCCAGATTTGCTTCAACTCAGCCGTTTCCTGAGGTGGTTTGGGGGGTGTGGGGACTCGTTAAAACTTCCCCCAAATCATTTCTCAGTGCTACTCAAGGACTACATGTACAAATCAGAATGAAGTCTCTTCCGTGTGGTGAGATGTTCTTCCCCACCCACCTCCACAGGCAGAAACCACTTCCTCTGCTTCCACAGAATCCATACTTTTCCCTCAGGTTGGCGATCAAACTGTCCGGTGTGTGAGTCAGCCTCCCCAGTAGGCTGTAGCTGCCGGAGGGAAGGGTTTGTGTATTATTCATCCTTTTATCACGCACACTGCCTGGGCATGAAGTAGGCCCTTAATAATGATTATTGAACCAGTGAGTAAGTATAGATGGTAATCATGATTTCGGAATCATCTTTCCGAAATCATCTTTCCTTTTCACATGGCCAGCCTCAGGGGACGGTAGGTTATGAAGGGAGTGTGGGGACAGTGCCACAGTTAAGGTCAGACACGTGAACTTGGAAACCTGACTGCTGACTACTCATCTCAGTGGAGACACGGTACAGTGTTGTCGCTCGCAGTAGAGACATGGTACAGTGTTGTCGCTCGCAGTGGAGACATGGTGCAGTGTCGTCACTGTGGGGCGTGCTCACGGAATTCAGGCACTTAACAGGGCAGGGCGGCTTTGGACAAGGACCATGGAAGGGCTGCTTAGTATGTGAGGCCCAGAGTAGAATGAAAATGCAAGTTCCTTGTTTAAAACAAAATAAGAGAAAAGTGATGTTAATGGAATCCAAATAGAAAGTTTGTTTCTTTCGTCCACAATCTCTCATGGTGTTTATTTGCTCTTAATAGTGTACGAAGTAAAGAACAATTTAAACGTTAAATTCTTATCTTGGATTTCACTGTTCATCTTTATATCTGCAATGCCAATTGCAGATTGGCAATTCTTATGTGGAATCAGCAGAGTTACAGAACTTCTATTCCATACCTTGAACATACACATGGATTTCCTTCATAGCAGATCAGTAGAAACTGCGCGAAACTAATGCTGCCGTTATTTTGCTTCTTCCTTTGTGGACATTCTTTTAACACTATCTTCTGTTCTGTGATAAATCGGAATGGAACCATGTACTACTTATTGTCCTATTTCCTTCTGTGTCATCATTTTTAGCGTAAACAGTTGGCTAAAATGGGGAATAACATGAAGGATATGACAGTGCTCCTTATTCGTCCGTGTTTCTCAGAAAGCCGTTCATTGCCTTCTTTCTGTATTTGATGCAAGTTCTGGTTCCAGTGGAAGGTGTGGCCTCTTGGAGCTGTCACTGCCTCTGTTTGCTCAGTGGTAAATGTAGCATAGGTGCTCCTCATGCACGGGCTTCCCGTCTTGCTGAACTCCCAGCCACACACTGTGGATCCATCCGAATTCTGTGTTCGTGAGCCATGGTGAACACCATACACAGATGCCCGCGTCTTGCCCTTTCTCATCTCTCACACTCATGCTCCTTTGTCCCATTGGCCTTCACTTACAAAACACGGGTTCAAAAATAAAATTCTTTAGATGACAACATAGAATGTTAAACCAAGCACGGGACCCTCTTGATCACAGGACCCTGTGTGACTGCCCAGGTCACACTCTCGTGAAGTTGGGCTAGTTGTCTGGCATTGTTTCAACATGTGTTCTTATTAGAATTTTTAGTTTTTGTCTAGCAAGAGACTAGCCAGGAGGAGCACGCATGCCTGCCTTCTTTCACTCCTAAATATGTCTTAGGTATCTGTCTTGTGCAGCATTATGGAGGCACTGGTACCCCAGAGTAGCTTACAAGGCAAGACATCGCCTTGTGATCTAGTAAGGGAAACATTTTTTTTAATTACACTATATATATATTTAAATCGCAATTGTGATCCAGGGCTACAAAGAGAACTACAGGCAGGTAGGATTACTTACCTAGCTGGGGGAAGGAAAGACTTTCCTGAGGAAGTGTCATTTAGGCTGAGGATGAGTAGAAGTTGTAGGGCAAAGAGAAAGCAAAATAGTCTTCCAGACTGAGGGACCAGCATAGGGAAAACCTGGAGCTGGGGAGCAGCTTTACTCACCTAAGGAAATAAAGAAGGCCCCCATAGCCCCAGCACAAGAGAGTCCAGGAGAGACCAGCGAGTGACCTGGCAGTTTGTTTTGTGTACTTTACTTCCCTACCTTCCTCCTTCCACTCCCCAACCCCCTGTTCATCAAGAATATCAAAAGGCCTTTATTCTTTAGCAAGTCCAAGATACATGGTCTGTATGCTTCATGGTCTTTCGTGGGATGCCCATGGACCTTGGGCCCACACCACGCACGTGATACCCACCCTATTAACCATTTCCCATCATTGCTGTTCACCAACTCTAGTTTACCTCCTCTTTTAAAATGTAACCTCTCTTTTCTCTGACCTCTCATCAACCCTCTCTGCTCTTTTAGGACACTTAATGATCTGTTCTATATTGTCTTTCTTTATGTGCATGTCTTATTTGTAAGCCTTTTTTTGTTTTTTAAAGATTTATTTATTTATGCATACAAGAACTGGAGTGTAAGCCAGAGGTGTGGGTGGTGAGAGGATTCACCAGAGACAGAATGGGGAGCAGAACAGGCGGATCCACTGAAGTACACTGCTGAGGGTAGCAGCAGGCCAGACTGGAGAGGTCCACTGGACCATGTGGGAAGCTCCCCGGCCAGTTATTGATCGAACTCATGCTGCAGTGGCTGCGGATAGCGTCATAGGCTGAGACTTAACCTGTTACGCCACCAGGGAGGCCCTTATTTGTAAGCCTTTTAAGGGCAGATTCTGTATGTGTTTTAGCTGTTAAATGGCCTTAAGAAAAATCTTTGTCTCATGGCTAACTCAGTTAAATAAAAAGTTTATTTTTTAGTAGGTAAAATATATTCATAAAATACCATGTTAGAAAGATCCAAAAGAGTATATAATTCCCTCATCCCTCCGCAGTTTTCCTCCCCTAAGGCATCTAGTTTTTTTATTGAATTTTTGCAGACAGTCCATGTTTATAGTAGGTAGACTATTATATATACTTATTACATGGCTTTTATGCAAAGTCATAAAAATGCAAGAACAGATGAATGTCTACATTCTCCTATTTCTTTTTTTGCTGATCTTCTCCTTGTTTGAAATTATACTTTGGCATAGACTTCAATGTACAGCCTACTGTTCAAACTGGTGAGAGAATTTTTTTTAAAAGATTTTTATTTCTTTATGCATACAAGCTGGGGTACAGGCCAGAGGTATGGGGCGGCAAGAGGGTTCACCAGAGACAGAGTGGGGAGCACAACAGAAGGATCGACAGAAACACACTACTGAGAGGAGCAGCGGGAGAGGCAGGAGAGGTCTGCTGCGCCATGTGGGAATCTCCCCTGCTGGGTGTCGAACTCACGTCGCAGCTGCCAACAGCTCCACAGCTCAGGGCTCAACCGCTGCGCCACCAGGGAGGCCTAGTGAGATAATTTTTAAGCCTGTTTGAATCAGTTATTATTAGATGCTTGCATGTAGTGAAATAAGCCCAGTTTGATTCATGTGTAGCATTATTAATGAAAAGAAAGAACACAGCATAGCACAGTGACTAAGGCTATAGGCCCCGTTTCTTCTGTGCACAATGCAAAACCCAGAAACCAAAAAGAAAAAAAAAATCGACAAATTTAAATAAATTAAAAATGTAAATTTCTTCACTGGAAAAAATTTTCATAAAAAAGCCAACTTGGGGATAAATCTTGCCATTCACATGGTAGGTAAGGGGATTTTTTTTTTTTTTTGGTCATATATAGAGTTCTTACAAACAAGGAAAAATTCGGTTACATATACTAGAAAAGAAATACCAATAGTTATTTGTTTCTAATAGTATTTCTAATAGTATCTATTAGAAAGATGCAATTTTAAAACAACAAGATGCTATTTTTCCCTTAGTAAAGTTAGTTTACAATACATAGCATCAATGAGAATATGGGAAAACAAGAATATTCATAGTGTTAGGTAACTGTGTAAATTATCCCAAACTCTCTAGCCTTACTTATCAAAATTTCAAGTGTGCATTACCCGAGAAATTCCATTTCCATATCTATTCCATATCTATTTCCATTTCTAGATATTTGTCCTACACATGTACATGTCTGTAAAGACTGAGGTATCAGAATTATTATTACAGCAATATTTGCAATAGCAAAAGATAAAAACACCAGTAACTTTCATTGGGAGACTAGGTAAGTCATGTGACATTCATTCTATGTAATCATTTAAAGTTCTTTCCATATGTGCCAATAATAAAAAAAAAAAGTCTTGAAAATATGTTAAGTGGAGGAAAATCATGGTAGATAACAATGTAGGATATAATTCTGTCTTTAAAAAGAGAGGGAATGAAATCTGTATATCTACATACATGTTTGTAAAAAGGTAGAATTTTTCTCACAATTAAGAATGATATACTTGGGGCCTCCCTGGTGGCACAGGGGGTTAAATCTCAGCACTATGAAGCTATCAGCAGCCATGGCAGCATGAGTTTGATCCCTGACCAGGGAGCTTCCCACATGGTGCAGCAGACCTCTCCTGTCTTGCCCACTGCTCCCCTTAGCAGTGTATTTCAGTAGATCCGCCTGTTCTGCTCCTGTCTCTGGTGAATCCTCTCACATACTCCCCAACATCTCTGACCTATACCCCAGCTCTTGTATGCATAAATAAATAAATCTTTTTAAAAATATCCTTTGAGAAAGGAAACTAAGAATCTGGGATAGAAGAGATACTTATTTTTTAATTAATTTATTTTTATTTATGCATACCATAAGTAAACTGGGGTGTAGGCCAGAGGTGTGGGGATGGTGGTGAGATGATTCACCAGAGACAGAGAGGGGAGCAGAACAGGCAGATCTACTGAGATACATTGTGAGGGGAGCAGCGGTTGAGGCAGGAGAGGACTGCTGTGCCATGGCTTATCTCCTTGGCTAGTGATCGAACTCAGCCACAGTGGCTGGCAATAGCTTGATAGAGCTGAGACTTTAACCCCTGTGCCACCAGGGAGGCCCCAGAAGAGACACTTTTTTTTTTTAATAAAGCAAAACCATTTTTTTTGAAGATTTATTTATTTATGCATATAAGCTGGGGCACAGACTAGAGGTGTGGGGCAGCGAGAGGGTTCACCAGAGACAGGGTGGGGAGCAGAACAGGCAGATTGATGGAAACACACTGCTGAGGGGTGCAGTGGGTGAGGCAGGAGAGGTCTGCGGTGCCATGTGGGAATCTCCCCTGCTGGGCGTTGAACTCTCATCGCTGCTGCTGACAGCTCCACAGTACAGTGCCTAACTGCTGCACCATCAGGAAGGCCCTTGATAATTATTTTTAAATATGTTTTTAACTATATTACTTTTTCAATAAAAATACATAAGAACATAGGCTCGGGATGTTTAAAATCTGGCTCCATTTTTTTTGCTTGTGTGACCCTAGGAGGTTATTTAACCCTTTAATCCTCTGTTTCCTTATCTGTAAAATTGGGATAATAATATTTTTTATATTACTGGCATAAAAATTAGATAATATATGGGAAATACCTGGTAGAGTACCTGATTCCCAAAATAATGGCTTCTGATGCAAAGAGCCCTAGACAGAAGTCACTTGGGTAGTCCCAAACATGTTGTGTGGACCTAGCACCTTAGTGCCTGGATGACCAGATAATCCCTAAGGTCCCCTACTCTGAGTTTTCCTGTTCTTTTGAAACCTGTATCTTGATAGAAGTTCTAGCTTCCATGCTGGAAAGATTTTATAGGAAATTAGGAGTCTCCCAGGAGTAGATGCTCTGGGGCCTCCTACTTCCATATCAGACCATAAGATCAGAGCAGTGATTGTGAAAAATTGGTAGTGGCTGTGCCTGTGGAGTCTCCTCTCCTTTCCCATTGTAGAGCTGCAACTGGAAAAAAAAAAAAAAAAAACAACCTACAGTGACTGGGGGAAGGTCATGGAATGGAACTGTGGTGGAAAAGTTTAATTTTCCTAGGGAGGAGAGGCAGGATTGCTGACAAAATAGCTTCTTGGGTTTCGTAAGATACCTATCTTCTTTTGTAAGATACCTTCTCTGTATGGCAGCAGGAGGCTTGTGGGAAATCAAGAGGGAAATGCTGGTGACCCAGCTATAGAAGCAACCACATCTGGGCAGTATTGCCTGTCTAAGGCCCCGGGGTCCATGTCATGCTGTGGGACTGAAGGAAGGGGTATGGAATCTATACTTGAGTTTGGGGCCTCAGGGAAAAGCAGCTCCAAAGACCAGTAAAGTGAGGTGTTGAGTGCTTAAGAAACCCAAAGGGAAGCCTTTGTCTGTACATCTGCCCCTCTCTCCATCTCTAATCCCAGCAGGCCACACATTATCTTCTTAAGAGAGCTTGTGGCTCTTCTCACAGAACTCCTCAGACAAGAGGAGGCAGTTAGGTGGCACTGAGAAGTGTTGACAGAGTACACACATGTGGTCACGACTGTCTCTCTCCTGCAGGTGCTGAGGGACGTCCTCAAGGATCTCTACCACCTGTTGAAGCATGTGGTGCATTTGGAGCCTGATGCCGTGGCCAAGCTCCATGCCCAACTGGCCCTAGAAGAGCTAGATGAGATCATGAGAAACTTCCTGTTCCCACCACAAAAGCTTGAGAAAAAGATCGTGGTCCTGCCGTAGATAGGGCTCAAAGGACTTCCAGGAGGCCCAGAGGGACCAAGCAGCTAGAGCAGTGCTCACGCCTTCCACCAGGTGGCCCCACTGCATCTTTGGCTCTGGCAATATGGCTGACCTGGGAGGTGGCTTCATCTCTGGTCTTTTACGTCTTAAAGCTAACCTTCCTAAAGCATCATTTAGCATCCTGCATCCAGCCCAAAGCATATGCCTTCAAAGGAAAAAGATGACAAATCTCATTAATCTGCACATCCTTCATGTCCTGTAGCCTATAACGAAGAACATTTACCTGGTAGAAGTGTATTTTTAATACAACTGATGGAATATGATTAATTGTTCATTCTCTTCTGAATTGAGAAGAGATTGGCCACCCATATATTACATATCTTAATATTCTTTTCTTCTTCCTTGTGATAAATGACAAGCGGCCAGAACTAGTCATCCTTGGCTCCATACTCAGAGGCATTTCTGAGTATGGAGATGCCGTTGGCGGTAAGATTGGTAAGGAAATTGTTATCAAAACATGCAAAGTGGAATAAAATTATCTTGGCTGGAAAGAATCACAGGTCTGACTGTGGTGCCATGCTATTGAAATGGAAAGCTATGGTGTGGAAGAGGCTGAGATCTCCAGAAAAGAGAATGAAGCTGGTTGAATCTTCCAGAAAAGGGTAAGCCCTGTCTTCATCCTCCTGGGTCTTTTTCTTTTGCTCCCTCTGCAACTGTTTGTAGAGAGTTGCCCTGATTGCTGGAAAAAAGAACCACAAACATCTCAGATGGGAGTTTCTATCCTGCGCTCTGCTCTCTGCTCATCTGGAAAAGTGAATGCTTGCGCAGTGGGCTAGTATTACGTCTGCTGGAAAGCATGTGTAGGCCCATGGGCTGATGCCTGGTTATAGGAGTCATTTCAGATGCAGCGTCGTGAACTCCTCTTTGTTTACTTATATATTTATTTGCCACTGGATTTTGTTTGCAGCTGAAAGAGTAGATCAAAAGGAAAAGCTGGCTGCCTGGTTCAGACAAGCTCTCCTTGTTTGTCAACATCTTGACCCAGCTCCCCCAGAGCTCCTTGGTCAGTCCTCAGTTTTGGGGACTAGGTACAGAATTGATGAAAGAATTGTACCCCCACTATCCAGGGTGACCAGGCCCAGGGGGACCGAAACACAGTTTCCCCAGACTCTTAAGTTACTGACGCATCTACACACAAGTCTGCCTGTTTGCCAGTTAACAAGACATTTCTCTCGTCGGAATAGCAACATGGTTTTAGTTTAGAATTTTGTGGTGGGCCTCCCTTTAAGGAAGCCAATGCACAGACAGTTATGAACCATAAGGTAGTGTAGGGAGCAAAGAATTAGAACAAAGGCAGATGTCTTTAAGGGATGTTTCCCTTTAGCCAAGGTAGCTCAATTCCTCAAAGTGGGGATGTCTATAAAGTCAGGATTGGGGCTTTCCAGAGAAGAATCTCCTTTGGACCAACTGGAAGTAAGTGAAATATTGTTGCTTCTTGACCTTTCTTTAAAAGATTCTGTACAACCCTCTTCAGATAACCAGATTAAAATTGTTGGACGATTGCTTTAACTTGCAATTTTATTTGCATTAAATGCATCCCTGTTTTCAGGACAGATCTTAATTGATCACCTTGATTAGGCTGAGAAATTCTCCATCAAAAATCTCACTTACTATGGGATGCCCCACAAAGCATCCTAGACCCTGTATCTCCATTTATAAATTGCTTCTTAATTTGAATTATTTGGCAAGGAGCTAAAAGCATCTGTTCTTTGTTGATTTGGATGGATTCAGTTTCAGAGAGTGATTTTTTTCTGACCTTGTTACCAAAGTCAAGGGGAGGATACATTACCCTAACCCTCCCTAACATGAGCAAAATATTAGTTTCCAAATTCTCAGGTAGTTACATACATTCATACACACATGGACACACATACACATATATGTGCATTTATCTTGGGAAAGAACATGAGAACTGAGAAAAGTTTTATTATTGCAATAATAAGAACACAAAACTAAAAACAAAAAAAGGACACAAAACTGCAGGGGCAGATGACAGGAGCAATAGTGACGTTTCCCTACATGGCCTGGAAGGGATGTCTGGTCCCAGGTCGCAGCCCCATGCTCATGCTCACCTCCTCCCTGCTGCCCCTCTGTTTCTTCACTTCATCTCTGCTGCTGATGTTCCCCTGGCCTGTTGCCTTCAACGCCTTGCATTGCCCAGAGTCTGTGCCCCAAACTTCCCTGGATGACCGACGTGCTCTTTTCCTTGCTCCCCATCCCCTTTTCTCCCTTCTTTCCTTCCAGGTTTCCTCCTCCTTTTACCAGGCCCACAGTCAGCTCCCACGGCCAACCGGGGTAGTTTGTGACAAGAGATATGCAGGAGCCCGCAGCTGGCGGCCACCAGTCCCCAGGCTTCCTGCCCAAGTGACAGCCGCTTGTTCAGGTTAGAATTCCGGGACATTCTGAGAATTTCCCTGTTGGCTGTGTTGTTCTTCCTCCTTGGCACAAACTTACCTCCTTCAACATCCCCTGTTATTTAATCAGCAGTCTCTTAACTTGCACTGTGTTCCTTATCTCTCCACACACACATTTTCCATATTCCCTAACATTCTTCTTTCCACCCTTTTTCTCCCTGCCTTTGTTTCTTGTGGTTCTGCCCACCTTGCCATGTAGAAGGACTGACATGCCAGGCCTTGCAGGGTAGGAAAATAAATCACAGCAGACAACAGTGACAGCAGTTTATCGAGCAGCTGCTATGTGCCAGATGCTGCAGCAGGCCCCAAGAAAACAGCAATAGGCAAAACAGGCAACCCCCTTGCATTGCAGTGGAGGGAAAATACGAGATGTTAGGTAAACAATAAAATAGAATGTCAAATGGTAATAGGTGCTATAGAGAAAAATAAAGCTGGGAAGGGGGACCAGGTGCCTGTGGGGTGGGAGCAGTCTGTTTAGACAGGTTGTCTAAAGAAGGCCGCACTAAAAGTTGAGGGGGGCCTATTTTTGGGGGAGGGGAGAGCAGCCCTGTCAGGTCTGAGGCGAACTGGGAGGCCAGTGGGGAAGGACGGAGTGAGCAAGGTGGTAGCAAAGAGGAGGAGGCAGGGAGGTGGTCTAGGTGGTGCGAGGGACCTCTGCACGCCTCTTGGAGCACTCTGAGCAAGAGGACAGCCGCAGACCTGTTTCCACCAGAAGCCGCTTCAGCTTGTCTTTGAAAAGTGCTTGGAGGCTGCAATGATACGTACTGTGAAATAGCAAATGTGTATCAGCAACAGGAACTTCAGAACCAGCCACATTTTTGGCTCTATCAAAGTGAAACAGTGAGCCCCAGTCCTCTTGCCCGCCCCCCTTCTCTGCAGTAACCGTGTCTCTTCAGTGGCCTCAGAAAAGAGAGGGAAGCAAAAGTGTTGATCTGCCCTCAGTCCACCCTCTGCTCCATCCCTTTGTCTGTGAGAGGCTGAGTGAAGGAGCGTGGCCTGCCACCTGCCTGTGACTCTTGCCAGCAGCTTGCTTCCGTGCAGGGTGGCTGCGCCATCTGAAAGTTGGGGGATGAGGCACCCGACCTATACAAAAGCCGATCGGCTGCTGCAGTCTTTCTGCACAGAAATCCAGACCGCAGCTGGAGTCTCCATGGCAAGGAAGAGGGTCAGAAACAAAGGGAGGTGAGTTCCAGGGTAGACTGTGAGAGGTGGTGTCATTCTTCCCTCATCTCAGGGGTCTCCTTTCCCTGCCCCTGGATGGCAGCAAGTGTGACCGCTGAGCGCCTGGTTGTGTCCTCCAGCCACGGCTGCTGTCCCTGGCACTGCAGTCACATGCAGCAGTCTCACTGCAGTGCCAGCTCCTGACTCCCTTGCACCGCTCTGCTGGGGGCTGGGCAGCTGCCTTGGAGGACCTGCAGTTGCACCCCTCCCTGCCGCTGGGCTCAGGGCTGTGCCAGCGAGGTGGAAAGGCAGATCCCCACCCTCAGTCCTGGCGGAGGCTGGCCCACTTATTTGAAGGGTCATCCTCTGTTGTCCATCTCACAGTTAGTTCTTCATGCTGACTCAGGAGCTCTTTGCTACCAGCAGGGACGGATGGGTATTTATTCCTCCCTCCCTCAAAGGGCCCTTCCACTCCCACCCTGGCGTCCCTGTGGAGCTTAGACTAGTAAGATCAGTTTCTTACTATGGAAAGATGTTTTTCATCCATTAGTGTACCTAATTCTCACAATCTCAGGGAGTGGGGAGGCAAGCTATTGTTACCCCTTTGGTGGGACTCGTCCTCATGTCTCCTGAGTCCCAGTCAAATTCAGGTGCTCATTTATAGACATGAGCCTTGGCATGCAGGTCCCCTAACGAAGTGGTTTGATCTCCCCAGACCCATGCTGAGGGCTACCTGCCAAAACATTGCACTGGCCTCTGCCCTTTCTGAGAGTGCTGAGGGCTGAAAGCACCCTTGAGTGTGGGTGTTCTGATGACATGCTGTATGAATTATAACTAATGTATATGTAACAAAGAAAGAAAACTTCCTACAGTCTCACCTCCACTTGTACCCCAAGATTACCACTGACAGCTTGTGTAGATCCCTCTAGTTCTTTCGTTTCACCTTTTCTCAGAAAAGTACCAACATGCATTACCACTTTCAAAAACAGAAATGTGATAATTACCACAAATAGCATCCCATAGGGTTTTTTTTCCTGAGTCATCTACCTTGGAGACACTCTCCACCAGCACTGACAGGCCCCTTTCCTTTGCAGGGTTGTATGGGTGAGCTACAATCGGGTGAAATTCTCTCTTGATGGCCGACTGAGTTGCTTCTAATTTCCAAGGTCTTTTCAGTTCAGATTTTCAAACAAAACTCTGCATACTGAAGTGTTCCTATAGAGTAAGTCCTACAAAGTTGCAATGATGCATCAAAAAGCTATGAACATTTTTTTCTTAATGTTAATACCCAAAAGGTTGTCCTGCTCTGTGTTCCCCCATCCTGGGCTGATACTGCATTCATATCTGACAGGTCCAGTCTCCACATCACAGTGTTGACCAGTCTCTAACTCAGGCGCTGGAGCTTTCTGTTCACCAAACTACCCATAGAGGCACAATAATACACCTTGCAAGTGTGCTCACCAGCAGCATGCTCACATACCGGCTCCCATCTACATTAACTACTAGTTAATGACTTACAAGTACTAGTTAGTAGTTTATGAGTACACATCCTGCAGAGAAATCCTGGCCCCTGCAGGTCTGTTAATAAGCTCTGAGATTCTGTCCCCAGTGTCAGTGTATGCCTTCCCATGGGGTTTGGAGTGTCCTCAGGATAATGACCACAGTTCCCAAACCAGACTCAGAACACAAGATCTGATGTCCCCTCAAAGCATCAGGTTCACTCCATAAAGTATATCACCGGACATAATAATCAGTTAACACAGTAAAGAGCTTATTTTGCTCTGCTGTGCACTTGACATGTCAATCCACTCGATTGTCACACTGGACCTGTGAGGTAGGTATTATTATCCCCGTTTTACAGATGGGAAAACTGAGGCACATAAGAGGCTAATTACTTGCCCCAGATTACGTAGCCAGTGAGAAGTAGCCAAACCAGTATTTGGACCCGGGCAGTCTGGCTCCAAACACTGTGGCTTTTATAGCCACTGTGCTTTGCTGCTTCCCAATTTATACTGTATTTCCAAATGGCTTTAAAAAGAGAGAGAACTATTAACCTAAGTGTGGATCAAAACTGTAGTTTCCTGCTTATTCAAATGCATAGCCTATGTCAAGTTAAACTTCAGCCCTGATTCTCTCCAAATAGTGTCCTTGTATATTAAAACCCAGCCTCTAATCCCAGGACTTGTTAAACAAACCTCTTGTGTTTGACCTCGTGACTTGTCCCGCAGCTGCAGGTGGGATTCGCTACAGATCCCCAGTCCTCCTGTGCCGGTACTCTTGACAGCTTGGGTAAGTTGCTAATGGGAAGCCTTGCTCTTTTCCCTAGGGGAGACCAAGGTAGGGGGACCCCGAGACTGCCTACCTGCAGCAGAGGAGGCAGAGGGGGGTGTGCAACTTAGAAAATGTAGCAAGTCTTCGTGAACTCCAGCCAGAGCCTAGAAATGTCCCCCTGAGGGTTTGTTGGTATTTGGTTCGGTTCTTTACCCTCCTGTCTCCTGACAGCAGGGGTTGAGTTCTCAGATTTTCATTTTCACAGTGGTAACAGTGGATCATTTTAAGCTGTTATTCCTTGTATGTATATTTCTTGCATGTATGCCTTTTTTTTAAAAAAGGTATATTTATTTGTGCATAGAAGAACTGGGGTGTAGGCCAGAGATGCAGGGAATGAGAGGATTCACCAGAGACTGGGGTTGGGGGTGGGGAGGGTGGTGGAGTAGAACAGGCTGATCTACTGAAATACACTGCTGAGGGGAGCAGCGGGCGAGATGGAAGAGGTCTCCTGCACCATGTGGGGAGCTCCCTGGCCAGGGATGGAACTCAGGCAGCAGCTGTGAGAACCTAAGACTTAACCCCCCAGGCCCCCCACTTGCATGTATGCCTTAATAGTTTGTCCATGCCATTCCTTGAGAGGAAAAAGAGGAACTAATGGCTCTTTTTCGGAAGGCAATATAAGGTCCAGAGAGGTAAGTCCTTGCAGATGGGAAGAGGAGGAAAGGAGAGGCAGGAGTGCCTGGAGCAGAGGAACTTGCCCCTCATTCACCAGTTCTTAGAATGAGCCAAGTAGTTGGCCCCTCCTCCCTCTCAGAGTTGCTGAAGGTGGAAGGCTAGAGTTGCTGCTCCAGAGCGGCTTCCAAACTGCCTGAGTACCCTCTCTGCTGGGAAACTAGAAAAGCTACTGGGCCTTTAACTGCCTTATTAAATGATGTAAGATTTAATCTTCACTGTCTGCCTTAAGAGCTGAAGCAGCTCAGAGCACTGCTGGGTGGGGCTTTTCTGATGTTCAGCCCTAGTCACTCAGCACCTCATACTCACACACATAGGTAGCCTGGTGCTGGGGAGAACAAAGCTGCCTGCTCTGCTGTTCCGGAGTCTCTAGAGCTCAAACCATAGGTTCCCTTCTACCCGCCTCTCCCAGCTCACACACAGAACACACACCTTTATTAGACCACACACCACTTTCAAAACTTCAAATCTTTGGTGACCATATTAATCCTAGGGAAGGGCCAGCCTGAAAATAGGCTGTGCTGGTACCTCAAAGAGTTGGGGATGGGGTGAGTCCCCCTCACTCCGCAAGGATACTGTGAGGATCAGTGTTATTCAGAAATCGCAAACTGGGCCTCCCTGGTGGCGCAGCGGTTAAGCGCTGCGCTGTGGAGCTGTTGGCAGCAGCGATGCGAGTTCGAAGCCCAGCCAGGGAGAATCCCACATGGTGCAGCAGACCTCTCCTGCCTCGCCCGCTGCTCCCCTCAGCAGTGTATTTCTGATCTGCCTGTCTGCTCCCCACTCTGTCTCTGGTGAACGCTCACGCCGCCCCACGCCTCTGGCCTGTACCCAAGCTTGTATGCATAAGTAAATAAATCTTTAAAAAAAAAACAAAAAACAGAAATCGCAAAGAACAAGGCTCCAGCAAAGGCCATGTGAAGCCATTTCTCCGTGGCCGGGGTCAAGACCAGATGAGAGACTTACAGGGACTCCCGGCCCAAAAAGAGCAGCTCAGACCTACTCTCCTCACCCATCGTGGGTAGGAAAAGCCTCTGAAGTGCAGAAGTTCTGTCATTTAGAAAATGAAAGCCAATCCAAGTCATTTTTTGGCAGCTCTGTTCTGCCACTGACAAGGGCTGGCTGGTTTTCCCCCACTCCTCTTGAAAAAAATCAGACCGCACCTTTGCCAAGGAAGATCGTATCCAGTTCCAGGTAGATTGTGGCTATCTGGGGACCCACTGGCCCATCTGGTCCTGTCTTCAGTGTTTTTCTTTGGCCCTCCCTGCTTAGTTCCAGTTCAAATTAGCATCTTTTCCCTTTCCCTTCTAACCTGGTAACTCTTTGGTTCATTGTCAAGCTTTTTAGGTCAGTTAATTCAGCAGGAATGGCAGGTGAGGTGATAAGGAAGGTGATGCTGTTATCAGTCTCTGGAGCCACCACCAGGAGCGGCTGGTCCTCCCGGTGCCAGAAACGCACCTGCTCAGCTGAGAGAATCCTAGGGATGTGGTCCCCACCCTGGATGCAGAATAGAAGCGCCTACTGATTTTTTAAAAAAGATTTACTTATTTATGCATACAAGCTGGGGCACAGGTCAGAGGCGTGGGGTGGCGAGAGGGTTCACCAGAAACAGAGCGGGGAGCAGAACAGGCAGAGCGACGGAAATACACTGCTGAGGGGAGCAGCAGGCGAGGCAGGAGAGGTCTGCTGCGCCATGTGGGAATCTCCCCGGCTGGGTGTTGAACTCTCGGCGCTGCTGCCGACAGCTCCACAGCGCAGTGCTTAACCGCTGCGCCCCAGGGAGGCCCTATCTACTGATTTTTTTTAAAAGTTTTTTTGCCAAGCCTGTGGCTCATCCAGGTGATTCTGACTAAATTGATCCGGGATAGGGTTCAGGCATTAGTGTAATTTTAGGTTTTAAAAGTCCGTGATGAGCAGCCAGACATATATGGTGAGAAAAGAAAGGATATGTGGGGCCTCCCTGGTGGCGCAGCGGTTAAGCGCTGCACCGTGGAGCTGTCGGCAGCGGTGATGCGAGTTCGACGCCCGGCAGGGGAGATTCCCACATGGTGCGGCAGACCTCTCCTGCCTCGCCCGCTGCTCCCCTCAGTGTATTTCTGATCTGCCTGTTCTGGTCCCCGCTCTGTCCCTGGTGAACCCTCTCGCCGCCCCACACCTCTGGTCTGTACCCCAGCTTGTATGTATAAATAAATAAATCTTAAAAGAAAAAAAGAAAGGATATGTGTGTTAGGGGGTGTAAAAAAAAACCCAACAACTTTGGGGGGGGCTCCTCCCCACAAAGGAGCTAATGGAAATTGCCCCTCTCCTCTGGTTCTTCTCTGATTGTTTTCCTGGAGGGTCCCACTTTTGGACCTCCTCCGTGACGGTAACTCATGCATTCTCTAGTCAGGAAGAAGTGTCAGCATGTTTCAGAGTGGGGGTTGATGTTCTTTGTATCTTTGAAACAGGTTCACCTTAAGTGTTTTGTTTCCATTCTGATGATCCGGGGGCTGGGACTCACACTCCGCTTGGGTGCCCCTCAGGTCTGGGAACCATGTGTGCACTTGTGCAATGAGCAAGTATGTGTGTGGCCATGAGTCCATTTTGTATCCAGAGAGTTAGGTGCACTTGTGGGTGTGGACGGGCACATGGGTACCTGCAGGGAGGTAGATACATCACCCAGAGGAGAGAACCTCTCCCCAGGCTTCCCTCCTGCCCTGCCTTTTTTATTTTTAACAGGAAAAGCAACCTTTCAGGGTACTCTGAGAGCCCCTATTTATATGCTCCTCCTTCCCTTCCCCAGTGATGCTGGATAGGGGGTGGGGGCTGCCACCAGCCGGGTGTGCCAGGCAAGCCATGTGCCCTGACTCAGAGCTACAGTACCAGGAAGAAGGAGTCTTTTTATAATTCACTGAAAGGTGCTGGGTGAGCTCGCACAGCTCCGCACACTCCCCCTACTCTGCTAAATTTTCTCAAAGGAACAGTGGGAGGGATTTAAATCAAGCAAATTACTCTAGTTTAGACTACCAGTAAGCCTATATCCTGGCCCTCCCGACTTTACTGCTTGCTTTTGTATGTTGAGATTGCCAAACCTTTTTCACACAAATTCATTCATGTTTGATAGCTGTGCCCAAGCTTAGAAGGAAATTCTGTGCACTCAGAATTCATCTAATTTAAAAATAACGTTTTTTAACAAAATTATCGTACTTCTTAATAGAGAATTTGGAGAATACTGAGAAAAAAATCCAGTGTTCTCTCACCCAGATAAACCTGATCTTAGTATCTGCGTGAACTCCTCTGCTTCCTTTCAGTTCATAGGCTTTAAAAAAACAGTGTAGGGCCTCCATGGTGGCGCAGCGGGTTAAGTCTCAGCACTGTGAAGCTATCCGCAGCCACTACAGCACCAGTTCAATCCCTCACCAGGGAGCTGACCCACATGGCACAGCAGACCTCTCCTGTCCCTCCCGCTGCTCCCCTCAGCAGTGTATTTTAGTAGATCTGCCTGTTCTGCTCCCCACTCTGTCTCTGGTGAATCCTCTCACCACCAAACCCACACACACACCTCTGGCCTACACCCCAGTTCTTGTATGGGTAAATAAATAAATCTTTTTTTTTTAAAGTAATAGTTGAAATGTAGTTATCTGTCCGTAACAGTTCAGCCTGTTCCATTGAGGACTCCAAGGAAGGTATCACTGGGTGTGGTTTGATAAGCAGTTAGTGTTGTGAGATGCCCTCCTAACCCTGATCTTCAAACTAGCAGAAAAGAACCTGGCCCTTTCTTCAGGGCTGGCTGCTTAGCCTCCAGCAGAGCACAGGCCCCTTAATTAGAAGTGAAAACTATTCTTCCATCCACCAAGACTGGAGTTAAAATCTAACTATGGTACCGCAGGTTAGAGAGGCCTTAGACCTGCTTCTTCAAACATGGCACCTAGAAATGGTCATGATTATAGAGGACTTGTCAGCAAGAGGGCAGAGGTATGAAAGGACGACTTTGTTTGGTGGAAGCCACCTTGCTGTGGTCACAGCACACACTTTCCACTCTGAGTCACCCATTAACTGGAAGTACAAATTAAACAGCCTTTTCTTGAGAAAGCCCCACTTAGTCTGCTGGGGTCACCACCTGGTCCTCTTTGGAGACCATTTTGAATTCACTTTCATTAGTTTCCAGTTTTTGATTGTGCTCAGCCCAGGAGAAATGGATGGGAGGGAGCCGGAGGGTTGGGGGAGACCGGCTTGTTTGACAGCCATCCCCCAACCTGCTCTGCCTCACTAGATGTCAGCAAGAAGCGCCAAGATGTGAGGTCAGAGGGTGAGGGGCAGCCTGCTGAGCTCCAGTCTCCTGCCCAGTCGCTCACTGGGAGAGCAGCAGAGCAGCGTCTGGTCACTGGCAGGGATGTCCGGGCAGCTTTAAGCCCCACTGGTGAAGAGAGAGTGAACGGTGCACTCCTGTTGGTGGAAGGAACTTGAGCATTTCATGAGTTTGTGTTGGCAAATGAATTGAAAGGTGAAATCTTTCATTGTGGAACTGCCAGCTTCAGTTACCCCAAACACTCAGAAGCTTTGAAAATGGCGCCTTCATCTCTCCAAATGTAAGAACTCTGTTTCTCTTGATTACTTCTCCACCTCTAGTCTCACTTGTGCCCAGAATGGGGGCCTGCTGCCTGTCCTCACCTCCACTTCCTGAAGGCAGCACCCTCACTTGTCATCGCAGCCCCTCCTCTGCCCTCTGTTGCAGTTTAACTGTCTCCCAATAGGTCTGTGATACCCATCCTCACTCCCGGCCCCCAAATGCCATGTGTTAAGTCATCTCCAAATAATACGGGTGACCTATGGCTACCTTGCTCAGATATCTTTACTCATTTTCCATCACCTATCAGATAGAACCCAACTCCTTATTGGGTCATTCCAAGCCTTCCCGAGTATGTCCTTATAGCAGGGTTTATCAGGCGCTTCCTGCAGAGAAGGCATAGTTGCAAATTCTGAGTTTTTTCTTTCAGCCCTGCCTCTCTCTCAGCTGCCCATTCCACCACCTACTCTGGGTCTTAGGCTATTCTTCCCACCTGCAGAGCTCTTCCTTCCCACACCGACACCTCAAGTTCTCCATGAAATTGTCCAGCTCCACCAGCTCACAGGGATTTTTTCTCTGAAATCCTAAAACTCTTCTAAATTGGATTTCCTTATCAACATTTAATTAAAAACTGCCTTGTACTATGATTTAATATTTCAAGAATATCTGTCTCCAGAATGGATAGCATTCTAGATGGCAGGGACCACCAGCCTGAGAACTCCCGATGCCAAAACCCTGTTCTCTGCTCAAAGTAGGTTTTCAGTGCTTGTTACCTGAATGTGGAAATGCCGTATAAATGTCCTGCTGGGCCCCATAGGGGGCTTACCGCCCCTGGAGCCCTGCAAAAGCGAATTCAGCAACATCTGAATTTACGCGTTTAAGTGGTTATGGCATTAGATCTATTTCTGAGTACCAACTGGTAAATAAATTGAACTTTATTGTATCAGCCCCTTAAAGATTTCCCTTCCTTCCGTTCCCTGAAGAGAGGAATGCAAGTAGGACACCACAAACTGAATGTTAATTACTCGCAAATCCCCGCTAGTGTAGACTCAACACAAAGGTAAAGACTCTTGGCTGCCTGATAACACCACTGCTGGTCAGAAAAAGAGAATGTGCCCCCAAGGGAGGCCATTTGGGGGCCAAACCAATTGGTCTGGGCAGAGTAGTTACTCTTCTGATGTTTCAGCCAGACGTGCTGTTCACTGAAGAGGATTTAATTAACTAGTTGGGTGATGCTTAACCAGCCCACCACCTGTGAGCCTCCCAGGAGATAGCTAAGTACAGCAAGCAGAAGCCCAAGGGCCAAATTGGAGCCTGAGATGCTAACTAACTAACTAACTAGGCGTGAGAGGATCTGGAACAGCTCCAGGAAAAGGCACCAGAAAAGTCATGCTGCTGTTGTGCTGAGGACAGATGAGATCTTTCCAAACAAGCTGCTCCATCCCTTAAACCTCTAAGCAGGTCATTTGCCAGCAGCCGGTGGGCTGGATGTGACTCACACTCAATTGGTTTGGCCCGAGGAATGGTATGATGCCCCCAGCCCCACACACAACATTTAAAGTACTTATCAACACTTTAAAATTAGGAGATTTTACATAAAAAGCTGGAGACCTGGCTTCTCCTGGCCACACTGGCTTCAACCAGAGATGGGCATCCTTTTGCAGGGTTCTACCTACCCACCCCTGCAGAGGGCTGCTTCCCCTCATACAGGGAAATGATGCTTTAAACTGGCATATTCGCTCCCGCCATGCTGATGGGCTCAGTTTTTGTCTAGACTTCCCAAGCCCTTCTCTTTTCCTTGATCTAAAAATGTTGCAAAGGGCCTCCCCGGTGGCACAGCGGTTGGGCGCTGCGCTGTGGAGCTGTCGGCAGCAGCGACGCGAGTTTGACGCCCGCCTGGGGAGAATCCCACATGGTGTGGCAGACCTCTCCTGCCTCGCCCGCTGCTCCCCTTAGCAGTGTATTTCTGATCTGCCTGTTCTGCTCCCCACTCTGTCTCTGGTGAGCCCTCTCGCCGCCCCACGCCTCTGGCCTGTACCCCAACTTGTATGTATAAATAAAAAATAAATCTTTTAAAAAAATAAAATAAAAATAAAAAAATAAAAATGTTGCAAATTGTAAATTGGGGTGGGAGGTTGGGTCAGAGAGCACCCCCAGTTCCTGGCAAGTCCAGGCTCTGTGATGCCCCTGGATGAGGGCAAGGTGGCACAGCGCCTGGGAGTCCATGGTACTCTGGAGACCAGGCATTTCATCTATGCTGATACATGAACTTCTCGCCAAGTAGTGCTCTGCAAGGGTCAAGGGGCAGAATCCTGCAAGGGGGATGCCCATCTGGTCAAAGTCAGCACTGCTGACTTACTAGGCACTTGCTCTAAGTCAGTTTCTTCAATTCTTGTAACCTTAAGGTAAAGAGGATACCAACCCCCATTTCTGGGATCAAGACTCTGAGATTAGTGCCACACAGCAAGTGGCAAAACTGGCTGACCTCAGCTAGAGCCCTCCTCTCAACCAAGGGCTTCTCTCTTATCCTTAGCTCTTGCACCCCCATTGTGGATTCAATAACTAGTTTCAAACACACAAAATGTTCAAACCATGTAGCAGTATATTGGTGATTTTCTCAAGCAAAAATGTAAAAGGATATGATTTCTGTAATGCCAGATGGAGATGGGTGGAGCAGGCTTGTCAGGGGTCTTTGCTTGCCTGGGGGAATGGAGGAGTGAGTTCTGTAGCCCCGAGTCGGTGGAGGTGGGCAGACAATTCCCAGGGTCCCTTAGACTTTTGAAAACATCAGCATGTAGATTGCATGCAATTCAGGTTCCTATTCATTTGTTGGAATTTGAGAAGATAAGATGGAAACTATCTCAGGTGTGCTTGGAGGGCATGTAAATTCACTTTTTTACCTTCATTAACTGTAATTTCTCGAGATTTAGAAGCTTCAGCTGGTTCTAAGCTCTCCCTCACAACTCCCCAACACTCCTCGACCCCACCCACCTCACCCAAGTCTGGTCTTTTAGGGATCTGGAAGCCACTGGCGATAAGGTCAGATGGGAATTTTGGAGGTCAAGGATATCGGAAATACAGGTGTAAAAAAGGGGAGGAGGACTTGGTTTTGGCTTTAAGACCGGAGACTTCCAAGTTTCCTGTAAACCCATTTGCCGCTTTTACAACTGCCTTAAAGTCATCAGCGCCCCACTGCGGAATTCAAAGCTAAGCTTGTCACAATTGTTAACACCTTCTTTGACCAGTCTTTTTATATTTGACAATTATTCTCCTCTGCGCCTGTTTCTTGGCGGCTGGAAGGTTTCTGCTTGGTTTTAGGGGGTACCCTATACAGCGAAGAGCCCCTTCGTGTGCAGAAGTCGGGGGAAGATTTCTGTCGGCTCGCCCCGCTTTGTAGGGTGAGTAAGTTTCGAGGCTTAGAAAGCGGGGCGAAGGGAGGCGAAATGGAGAGTATCAATTTTTGAAGTCCTTACGGGTAAAATAGAAAGTTTAACTACGCTTCAGGTTTCAGGAGAGCACAATGACTTCCTTCCCCTGGGCCGCTGGCCCCGGGGCGAGCGCCAAGGAGCTCAGCCTTGTGGCGCTGTTAGAGGATCCCAGTTTCCGAAGACGCAGAGGCTGCGAGTCTCCGCGGACTGGAGGAGCGGCGTCCCGCCGAGCGGCGGCCGCGTGGAGTTCCCTCCGACCGCGCCGGGAAGGGGTGCTCCTCGGGGGAGCCCTCCCACACTTCCCAACTTTCCCGGCCCCAGGGCCGGAGGAGGGCGCCTCTCCCGGCGGGGATGCGCTCGCTACTTAAAGGCGGCTCCGCTGGGCCGGTGCTCGTCATTCCGAGCGCGCGGCGGCGGCGGTGCACCGGAGAGCGCGGCGCGGCAGCGGCGAGGAGCGGGAGGAGGGGCATGGAGCCGCCGCGGGCCTGCTGAGGACCGGAGCGCAGGCAGCCGGCGGCACGGTGAGCGCGGGCCCGGCCAGCCGGCTGCCTCGGAGGGAAGGGCCACAAGGGGGTGCGCGGAGACCCGTGCACCCCGGGTTCCAGGGGTGCCTCCGGCCGAGCCCCGCGGACCCTCACCGGCTTCCCCCGCCGTGCGGGCGCCGCGTCCGGCGCCGGGAGGCGGGCTGCGGCATCTCCAGTCTTCCTCGCGGCGGTTCCTGCAACCCCCTCCGGATTGACCCCTCCTTCCTTTCTTCCTCCATCCTCCAACCTCTCCTCCCTTTCTCCCTTGCGGCTCCGGGTTTGTGAATGGATTAGGACGACTGTGTGGGGCACCAGGCTGGTTGGAGTCTCTCCCTCCCCCACGCCCGCCCTGGGGGTTCGCACCTGTCCAAGCACAAAGATACCCGGCGCCCCGGTGCCTGCGGATCAGCTGAGCCACAGCCGCAGGTATCCCTGTGCTGCGCTCCCCTTCCCTTGCCGGCTCAGAAGGGCCCGGAAGGTGGCGGGGCGCAAGGAAAGGAGCCCCGGCTTGACGCACAAGTTTCCATCTCGCCGCATGTGGGCAGCGAAATGGGGTACAACACCTGTCAGCTAGAAAGGCTTCAGACTGGGCAGCCCCGCAGAGTTTCGGGGATAGATTTGGCGGCGTGCGTCCTTGGCTGGGGTTTTGTCCTGTGGTGTGGGGTGTATTAGGGAGCTTCCCCAATCGTGCCCTTGATGCTGGATGCGTATTAGCTGACACGGGCTGAGCTCTCGGGGACTCCTTCTGAGCCTAGCGGGCGAGGGGAAGCCCCCTGACGAGGGGGTGCCCCCTGATGGCTTGGGGTGACACGGTCCCCTCTCTGCAAGGGCAACTCAGCCAGAGCTCGCACCAAGGAGGCCTGATCGCACGTGGATGTCCTGCTGCAGGACCTTCTTTGGTCCTCTGTGGGGAAGGTAGGGAGTGCTAGGGTGTGCCACCAATTCCCGTTGGGGGGGGGGGCGGCAGGCTCCAGGGAAAAGAAGGGGGACAGCGACACCGCGAAAGCCGCCTTTGTCTGCAGGCACTCTTTGCCAAGGTAGCTGGGGCCCCGAGAAGATCATTGGTGTCTGGTCAGGCTGAATCCTGGGGTTTTTCGTTTCTTCCCGACTGGGTCGTGGGAAACCGGCACGTGGGTGTGGCTGGCGCCGCCTTCGCCAGAAGGCGAGGCTCTGGCGGGGGCGAGAAGCGTGGGAGTGCTTGCCCGACTGCATTAACCTGGTGGGCGCCGCCTCTGGCACTGCACCGAGGCAGGGCGCCAGCGTCCGGCAGGTTGCTGGGCTGGTCTTGGCGCCCCTTGCCCTTTGCCACAGCGCAGCGAGCAGTGGTGCCCGCAGCGCCCCTTTTGCCTGTAAGCTCTAAAGGGAAAGAGGGGCGCTCTAAGGCAATGGATGCAGGGCCTGATGGAGCCTGGGGCCGCAGGCGCCTGCGAGGAGGAGGGGAACCGGGCGGGTTGGGGGGAGCAGGGAGTCCGCAGAGGAGCCCCGAGGCAAGCTCCCGGGGATGGTGGGGCAGAGCTCCCCGGGGCGGGCTTTCCGGAGAGGCTAGGCTGCCAAAACCACTTTCCAGAGCGAAGCTGCTGGAATGCTACTGGTGCCCCGAGTCCCAGACTGATTTTAGGCCGTGACTGCGTGTTCTTCACGCGTCTTGTATGAGAGGTGGTAGGGGAACAGGCATTCTTCCCTGGTAAGGTGTGTTTGTATTGAGGTGGAGCTGAAGGGTGGGTTTCATTGAGACCTCGAGTTGGGGCAAGCTTGAAATTGAGACCTCATTGTAGAGGGTGAGTGGTGGTGAAATCAGATTTTCCAGATCAGGCAGGTGGCAAGGAGAGGAGATGGGGAGGCAACCTGGGCAGAATAGAGGGCCTTGAGCTTCCGTGTCAGTTTGCCCCTCCCCCTCCCAGCCAGCCTTCCCACTTAGGTAGTCCTCCAAGACTGGAAGTACTTTCCATTTTCAGGGAAATGATTTACCTGAGATCTAGGAAGCAAGAAACCATTACAAGTCCTTGTTCAGGGGGTACCAAGTCTCAGAGAACTTGGGCAAGGTCAGGCAGCCTGAGGTGGTAGAGCTGTGTCCAGTATCAGTCTTCTAGCGCAGAGTCCCAGACTCTTCAATACAGCACAACTGTTCCCAGCAGGGCAGGTGCTAGGGGTCCTGACTTAGTTGCAAATGAAACCTGGCAGCATTTGTGGGAGCAGTGGGGCAAGCAGATGAGGAGATTCCATGGGGCACTAGGACCAAGTGGATGGGGCACCCTAGGCAACCGCCCCCCCCACCCATCCCCCAGCTGCTGCAGTGGCAGCTGCAGTTCTCTCAGGTGCTCAGAAGCTGGGCTTCCAGCAGGGCAGGCTGTCTGTATCCCAACCTCATTTCCTTTTCTTTTCCTCCCCTGCTTTCCCTTTCTCTCGTGCCTCAGGTAAATGAGAAAACGGTGAGAAAGCAGAGGCCAGAAGGGAACTTTCTGTTACTGATTTTCCTGTTTGGAGAAAGCTTCCTGCTATTTCTTTTCCTCCCCCACTTTCTTCATGGGTCTCATGGTAACTGTTTGACAGGTGACTAGCCCCTGCCAGAGTGCAAGCTTCTAGGGTTCTGGGCAGGATTGCAGCTGCCTCTGGGCTCGATGCAGTCTGGGCCCTCAGGTGCTCCTGAAGCTCACCTTTGGGACAGGTACTCCGCTGTTCTGCTGTCCACGAGATGAATGTCACCTGGTTCTCTTTGGTTTGTCAAACAATAAGTGCTGCTCTAAATCCTTTACCTACTCTAGGTACCTATTTACTTTCAAAGACACACTAAGGTTAGTGCTGCAGTCCGCATTTGATTGATGAATTGATGGAAGGTAGGACAGTCACATAGAGATTTACCCCCGTACTCTGGCTTCTGAGTATACAAACAGTCCTAGTCACGCTCAGTAGGGGATAATGCTTTTTGTTAGTGGTTTTTATCATACTCCCACGTGCTCTGACTGGAGACACCGTCTGTCTGATTCCACATCTCTCCCCTTCTCCTTCCAGATGCCGGTGCAGCTGACCACAGCCCTGCGTGTGGTGGGCACCAGCCTGTTTGCCCTGGTGGTGCTGGGGGGCATCCTGGCAGCTTATGTGACAGGCTACCAATTCATCCACACCGAAAAGCACTACCTGTCCTTCGGCCTGTACGGCGCCATCCTGGGGCTGCACCTGCTCATCCAGAGCCTGTTTGCCTTCCTGGAGCACCGGCGCATGCGGCGGGCGGGCCGACCCCTGAAGATGCCCTGCCCACCCCGGTGCTCAGTGGCACTCTGCATCGCTGCCTACCAGGAGGACCCAGACTATCTGCGCAAGTGCCTGCGCTCCGCCCAGCGCATTGCTTTCCCTGACCTCAAGGTGGTCATGGTGGTGGATGGCAATCGCCAGGAGGATGCCTACATGCTGGACATTTTCCATGAGGTGCTAGGTGGCACCGAGCAAGCCGGTTTCTTTGTGTGGCGCAGTAATTTCCATGAGGCTGGTGAGGGCGAGACCGAGGCCAGCCTACAGGAGGGCATGGCCCGCGTGCGCAACGTGGTGCGAACCAGTACCTTTTCATGCATCATGCAGAAGTGGGGAGGCAAGCGAGAGGTCATGTACACAGCTTTCAAGGCCCTTGGCAACTCGGTGGACTACATCCAGGTAAGTGCACCCTCCCCCCCAGAAATATGTGGACGTTGAATGTATCTGGCCAACGGGGCATGGGCTCCTCCAAAAATTTTCAGTCTATAGAGCCCTTGTGTTGTACACACCCCTTCTTTGCATTTAACAATGCAACAGGACATGGTGGTTCTGAAGCAGTCCCCAAAAGACTTGGGATGGAGTCCCAGTTCTGTTGCTAGTCAGTTCTATGACTTTGGTGTGATTTCTCGACTGGTATTCCAATAAGGACAACAGCAAACAGGTGTATGGCATTTCATTCATATCAGACACTGCCGTAGGCATTGCATACTTAACATTTTAATCCTCATAGTGCCCGTAGGGGATAAGAACTCTTATCTCTACCCATGAGGGAACCTGAAGCACAGAAAGGCTAAGTAACTTGCTTAATGTCACACAGCAGGAAGATGCATAGCCAGGATTTGAACTGAGTCTGTTCTTTCCACTGAGTGATGCTGCCTCACCAGTGGCAACGTGGGCATGAGTCTCTTCATAAAGAAATCATGCTCCGAAGCACTCGTATATTGTTTTGTTATATGCCAAAAAGTTCTACTCTTAAGGTGTCAAATTAATGTCTGTAAGGTGGGAGAAGGAGGATCACAAACGTCAATGATCCTCAAGCTCAATTTTGCAGCAGCCTTGGCTGGGACCCTGACCAGATCCTGCCAGCTTTTTTTTTTTTTTTTTTTTTAAGATTTATGTATTTATGCATACAAGCTGGGGTGCAGGCCAGTGGCGTGGGGCAGAGAGAGGGTTCACCAGAAACAGAGTGGGGAGCACAACAGGCAGATGATGGAAATACGCTGCTGAGGGGAGCAGCGGGTGAGGCAGGAGAGGTCTGCTGCGCCATGTGGGAATCTCCCCGGCTGGGAGTCGAACTCATGCCACAGCCGCCGACAGCTCCATAGCATTGTGCTTAACCTGTTGTGCCACAGGGAGGCCCACCCTACCAGCTTCTAATCAAAGACACCAGTGTGGAAATTTTATGAGCATGACAAAGTTGGCATATCTTTAGTTTTCAAATAACAAAACCTAGAGAGAACTGAGGAGATAAAAGCCGCCATGCTGCAGTTCCACATAAAAACTGACACCCAGAACCCCAGATTTCTGGCCCAGCACCTGTTTTTCTGCCCCCTGCCCCTAGGAGTTTTGCCATCACTTGTAGGTGAGTGAACAGCAGCAGTTGTGGTTGCCCTCGTGTGTACCAACTCAGGCTTACCACAGCATATTGAGTCCTCTGGTGTTTTAATTTTCTGGACTACAGCCACCCAAAATTAGCTTGCCTCAGATGGATTGTTTTTTTTTTCTTTTTTTTTTTTTGGAAAGTTGCATCCTCACATGAAAGTTGGTACATTTTTGTCTTCCTAGGGCCAAGGATCTCCTCAGCCTGGTAGGGAAGGGTGTGAGGTGGTTCTGGGTTCTGCAGTTCACCTAGGGTCGAGGGGCCTCTGAGTCTTTGATCCCTTACACTTGCTCAAGCCACAGTGACTTTTGTCACCCATTCTCATGAAGCGGAGGGTCCCTAAAATCTGCTCTGCCATACAGCCTCCTTTCCTGATCACTTCTGTGTGTCCTGGTGGCTCAGCAATAGTTTACGTGATCGAGCCACGCCTTTCTTTTTCGGGCTCTGGGGTCATTGCCTGGGGTAGCCCTGACTCCAGTCAATGAATGCATGAAAGATTTCAGCTTGTCCTGCTGAGGCTGTGTCTTTCCCTCTGCAGGAGAAGATCCTGCCCCGGCCAGCAGGCCAGGGGCTCCAGCTTACCTGGCACTGCTCAGCTGGACAGACCTCCCCAGAGTGACGGAAGTAGAGCAGGCTGAAGAATGGGTTAGAATCAGGGCTGAGGCCAGCACTGCAAGTGCGGCGTGTGGACTGAAGGGTCTCTGGGTATCTGGCCTGAGACTCCCTGGGCATGGGCCAGGATGTAAGGCCAGATCAGGTGGGCAGTCGAGGGGTATGGTAGAAGGGACCCAACCTGGTGCTGATGGCTCTGCCTGTCTGCCTCCAGCCTCCTACAGCTGTTTGTGACCACCCCGTCTTCCAGGGAGAAGAGAACGACGGGTAGGGGTGGGAGGCAGCACTCCCTTCAGCTAATGGGCTCTCCCTCAGCACCTTTAGGGAAAGGACTGTAGGCTTTTGCAGACTACGGTTTGGGCTCTCTGTGGGTACTGCTCTTGGCTCTGTTAGGGAAACTAATTCCTCTGACCAATGTTTATCTGGGCTCTTTATACCTGATCTCAGTAATTTTCCCATAAAGCAGACAAGGAGTCAGCCACCCAAGTTCCAGTAATAGGACTACCCATTATAATCGGACCATGAGCCTCCTGGGGAAGAAGGGCCAATGGGCAGGATTTGAGTCTGGGTCTAGTTGGAGGCAGCTGCTGCCAACTTCCATGCCCATCCAGGTGAGAGCAGTCCTTGGCCATTCAGTGCCCTGATCTCAAAGACTGGGCCAAGGGAGCAGATGAGTTCTGGCAGCCATGTTAGTGGGGGGCTGCTGACTGGATAGATGAAGACTTGACTGTCCAAGAGGCCAGAGGCTGACATGGGGAAGACCCTGTTAATAGTACCCTGGGAAAGATTAGAAACCTCTGACAAGAGCCATTCCTTGGCCTTCTGAGGACCGCCTACTGGCCTTGCTTGAGCCTCTGTGCCTGTTCCCTGACTGTAATGACTTTACCTCTTTTCTTCCCATGGATCCCAGAGAACATTTTTTTAAAAGATTTATTTATGCTTACAAGCTGGGGTACAGGCCAGAGGCGTGGGGCAGTAGGAGGGTTCCCCAGAGACAGAGTGGGGAGCAGAACAGGCAGATCAGAAATACACTGCTGAGGGGAGCAGCGGACGAGGCAGGAGAGGTCTGCTGCGCCATGTGGGAATCTCCCCGGCCGGGCGTCAAACGGCTGCTCCACAGCACAGCGCTTAACTGCTGTGCCACCAGGGAGGCCCCAACCCAGAGAAGATTTTGAGACATTTTGAAACCTCTGTGAAGCCTGCCCCCACAGGGGCTGAAACTTCCCCATTGCCAAGACTTTACCCCCTTTCCAGACTTGCCGTCAACAGTCTCCTGCGTGTCTCTCAGCCTATTGGGCGTCAAGCCTGATATCTCAGCTCTCCCTTTTCTTATTTTCCTTGTCTCACCCCTTCTATTTGGTCTCTGAGCTAGAGGCTGGAGGGGGATCATGTGAATGGGGTTACATCCCTCAGGTTGGGAGGGTCTGGTATAGACCTAAGATCCAAATGGGCTGATAGTTGACTTCCTCTGCAGGTATGCGACTCTGACACTGTGCTGGATCCAGCCTGCACCATCGAGATGCTTCGAGTTCTAGAGGAGGACCCCCAAGTGGGGGGAGTCGGAGGAGATGTTCAAGTAAGAAGTAACCAGGGATTTCTTGGGGGTGGTGGTGTCTGGACACTTGGCTTCTTAATCCAATTGGATAAGCCTGGGAAATGGGCATCCTGACAAACTAGTAGTAGTGGGGAGAGTTTTCACTGCTCTCAAAATGTTCACTTGCTATCTACCCCATTTCCTGTTCTGTTTCAATCTGAGAGGGCACTAGTCACTTACCAGGTATGGAGAGAGCCTGTACTGCTGGGAGGGGCTTTGTATCCTGATGCCACCAATCTTGGAGGGTACTTCCTTTTTGGCCAGTGATGCAGCGCAGCACGCACCTCTAAAATTAGGCCCTTGCTCTTAGGGAAGTTGTGCTGAGGAGCTCTGGGCAGCATCTTCTTCCAGAGGATTCTTTTGGCAATATGCCATGTCTTCCCAGGGAACTTTCCAACCTGTGAGAAGGGCCAGGATGGGTGGCTGGGGTGTTGTGCTGCATCTTTCTCAATTCCTTCTCTCTGCCACCACCATGGGCTGGTCCTGAGCTTGAAGGTGACTTTGACTGCTAGAGCAACATGAGCGGGACAATCAGTGCAGATGGCACAGTAGGGGAGGTGGGGCTGCTACAGAGAATCACCAGGTGTGGTTGGCTCCTCCCAGCTTCACGATTTCCAGCCTCAGTTGAGCAAGGAGTGATGGCCAGGAATCTGAGTAATGGGCTACACAACAGAGTGGGGAGGCCTCCTGGTCTCTGGTGTCTGTCTACTTGGGGCATGCCCTCAGGTGAGGAGGCCCAGCATCTCTGGTTCCCTTGCAGATCCTCAACAAGTATGATTCGTGGATCTCCTTCCTGAGCAGTGTTCGGTACTGGATGGCCTTCAACGTGGAACGGGCCTGCCAGTCCTACTTTGGCTGTGTCCAGTGTATTAGTGGGCCCTTGGGCATGTACCGCAATAGCCTCCTCCAGCAGTTCCTGGAGGACTGGTACCATCAGAAGTTCCTAGGCAGCAAGTGCAGCTTTGGGGATGACCGGCACCTCACCAATCGAGTCCTGAGCCTCGGCTACCGGACTAAGTATACAGCGCGCTCCAAGTGCCTCACAGAGACCCCCACCAAGTACCTCCGGTGGCTCAACCAGCAGACCCGCTGGAGCAAGTCTTACTTCCGGGAGTGGCTCTACAACTCTCTGTGGTTTCATAAGCACCACCTCTGGATGACCTACGAATCCGTGGTCACAGGTTTCTTCCCCTTCTTCCTCATCGCCACCGTCATACAACTCTTCTACCGTGGCCGCATCTGGAACATTCTTCTCTTCCTGCTGACGGTGCAGCTGGTGGGCATTATCAAAGCTACCTATGCCTGCTTCCTTCGGGGCAATGCAGAGATGATCTTCATGTCTCTTTACTCCCTTCTCTATATGTCCAGCCTCCTGCCAGCCAAGATCTTTGCCATCGCTACCATCAACAAGTCTGGCTGGGGCACCTCTGGCCGGAAAACCATCGTGGTAAACTTTATTGGCCTCATCCCTGTGTCCATCTGGGTGGCAGTCCTTCTGGGGGGACTGGCCTACACAGCTTACTGCCAGGATCTGTTCAGTGAGACAGAGCTGGCCTTCCTCGTCTCTGGGGCCATCTTGTATGGCTGCTACTGGGTGGCTCTCCTCATGCTGTATCTGGCCATCATCGCCCGGCGCTGTGGCAAGAAGCCAGAGCAGTATAGCTTAGCTTTCGCTGAGGTGTGACACAGCACCCAAGCAGAGCGGGAAGAGTGCAATGGGTGAGGGAGGGAAGGGGAATGGAAGAGAAGAGAAGGGGTGGGGGGGAGAGGGGGTGCTGTTTTATTTTCTTAATGGTCCAAGGGACTAATCTGAAGTGCAAAGAATCCGTGAGTGTAGTGTGGCCTGGGGCACTTCTGCTTGGAGGAAGCAACACCGTCCCAGCTCTGCGTGGCCAGTGGTGGAGACTTGTGTGTTTTCAGGCTGCCTCTGCACACAGTGGCCTCTAGGAACATCTATTCTTCCCCCCGGGCTCCAGAGGGAACTCAGAAGGGTGCTAAACCAAACAGTAAGTTCAAGTTCCATTTTGTGGCAAAAAGCCTGTGGGATGGGGTTCTTTTAGCCCATCTGAACACAACCAGAGAATTTCTGAGATCTGGGCCAGCTAGCAGAGTGTGCCCCCCCAACCCCCCACATCATTATCAATGCAATAAGATTGTGCCTGAGATACAAGGCCCAGAAGCCCGGTCTTGGGGCATCCGAAAACAGGGTCCAAGAATGGTGCTTTATTATGTGATGTGCCCCTCCCCCCATCTCAACACCCCAAGGACGAGCCAGACCAGCAGGAAGTTAGCACTGAACTGGTTGTAAGTGTACATATGTATGTTAAAAGGTAAAGTTTTCCAGGAGGAACAAAGATTGGTGGTGCTCAAGCCTATGGGCCACATGGAGGCCTTGGGCTGACTGTGCTCCACCTAGAAGTTGCCCAGACTGCTAGACTTAGCTTGTTGCCTTCTCTGCTGGGGAGATGTTTTGGTCATCTATTGGGAAGATGAAAACTCAGCATGCTCAGAAAGGAAGTGAGGTCTCAGGAATCTCAACCTGTGTAATACCGAAGTCCTCTCAAATTCAGCTCTGGTCTCTATTCAGCCTCCTCACTTAGCTTTCTTCAAGGTAATACAGTCACCCTTCTACCTTCCTTACTCCTCCATGGGTAAAGTTTTCGAAATGGCAATTGAGCCAGAGCCTGAGCTCCACAGGCTCCACAGTAGGCAAGCCTGTCTGTCCTCAGCGAATGGGGAAAAAACTACCAGGAGCCTCTCACCAAACTGACAAAAATCTTCAAACCGCTTGGCCAGGTTCCTCGGCAGCTGGGTAGCATGGTGACTTTCAGGCTACATGTTGACAATCATCTCCCATGCAAAGCTTTCCATGTTTCCCAAGTGGTCGTCTTTGAGACCATCCTTTTGCTTCATTGAGTGACTTCTCCAGGGAATTCTTACAGCAAAGTTGTGGGTAGTCACTGCTGCATCTGCTTGCTTCTTTCCAGAAACCAAACTAGGAGATGGAATTGGTTAAGTCCTAAGGTTCTTGCTTTCTCAGGCCTCTTGAGGCTGTTTGATGTCACGCCTGCCCCCCACCCCCGCTTTTTTTGCAGTGAGGGATGGTCATTTTCTAGATTTTTGCAATCCATGGACTGGTCTCAGCTCTTGGATTTGAAACCTGGAGTCTTAACTAAGCTTTTGACTTAGGGGGTTGCTTCTGGCATGTTCTCTTCAGACCTCCATTCTCCAAGGAATCTGGTAACCCCTGAGAACCAGCTCTAAGGTATAGTGGAGGGGGCAAGCCCCTAGAGCCCAGGTGCTTTCTACAAGGAACAAAATGTGCTGAGCCACAGATGGGCAAACCCTGGTGCTTTCCTTCATCACCCACGAACTCAAGCATTTTCCAGGGTCAGCCAACACTTTTGCATCACAGACCTCAAGTTTCTAAGACTGCTCGTTGGTGGGGCCTAATCCGTGAAGGCTGGGAAGCGGCAGCAGGCATTTGCTGCAGGCAGTTGTCCTAAGCTCTTCTGTGTTTTTGCTAGCCAAGAACTATTTCAAGCACTACTATGGAGGAAATCCGGTCAGCCAACAACATTAAGGGCTTTTTTCCCCTCAGCTTTTACTTGCAGGTTTATGTAGAATGGACTCCTGGATGGAGAACTCTTGGCTGTCCTACCGTCAGCTCTGCCTTGCACTATGGTCATCAACTTTCCTCAGATCAAAAGTAGGCAGGTACAAGTAGCGGGCTTACAACATTTGACCTCGACTGGTTTTTCTAAGTTATTTTGTACATTTTTCAGCAGTGAAACCAAACTGGGTCTTCAGCTTTATCCCCATTTCTTACAAGGGAAGAGCCTTTATACAAGTGGACACATTTTGGTTGTTTCCTCATTGAGAATTTTAATCCTCTTTTGTATTGTTTCTACAGTAATTTGTAAACATATTTATTTTTACTTTTTTTTTTTTTTTTTACTTTTCAGGTCAAAATTTTTTTATAATGCACTTATTTGTCAAAATAAAGATTCTCATATAATGCTGATCTCTGAGCTACTACTTCCTCCCTTGTGGTAATGAAAGCTAGCTCTTTATTGATTGGAGTTTCAAGAGGCAATGAGAAACAGTTTTGTCAAAGTACAGTAGTTCCAGTGGCATTCAGAAGTCATCACACTGCTTCTGGGCCTGGGCAATACAGATGCCCACCCTCGTAACTGCGTACCTAGGATGACTTACATTTTATTGTAGAGGGTGGGGAGATTCTTTGGTGAAATCACTGGCAGATGAGTCCTAGCTAAGACTGAAAAGTCAGAGCTTGCTTCCTCCAGTGAAAGCTTTGTATTTGACTGAGAGCGTGAACTGTGGCCGTACAAATAATGAAAGACACTGGGTAAACTTCCTTCCCTGCGGAATGGAACGGGTTAACAAAATGGGAGTGACACAGAAGCCCGCTCATCCCATTTATTAAAGAAACAGTAAGAAAAGATACAATGCAAGAAAAACACCAACCATCCTTTCACGTCAGGCTGAACGAAGCACAGTGATTTCTCCCCTTTATTCCCCCACCCCCTCCCACACCCCATCTTCCCATCCACATCAGTTTAAATTTTGAGGTTCTTTGATTGGGAGTACCAGTGAAGAGGGGGCTGGATGCGCAGCGGAGCCTTGCTTCTGGCCTCCGTGAGTCCCAGGAAAAGGAAGCTGCAGGCCCAGTCAATCAAGCAGGAAGTGTTATTTGCTGGGTCTCTGATGTGGCTGCCCACCTCCCCGTCCTGTGTTCAAGCCCCCAGGGAAAGGTATGGCAGTGGAGGATGACCAGGTCCAAGCTGCCCAGGTCAGAGCTGCTGAAGCATGGTCCATTCACCAACGTGACATTTCTAGAAAGCAGTGAGCTGGTTCTCCAGTGGTGAGCAGGGGACTACATATTAATTGGGACCTGCAGGCCAATGTATCCCTGAGGAAAAGTCCACAAGAACAATTCGAGAAACTAGTAAGAAACAAGGGGCAGAAAGCTGTGGGACAAAAGCACAACAGGCTTTTGGAAGGCTGTGAGATCCTTTCTCAGGGTTAGGATCATTCCCATCTGCTCTAATTCATGTCCCACAAATAACTAGTCACCGTCAGTCAAGAAAGAAGCAAAGGAAAGAGATGGCTCACTTGAACTTGAGCCCCAGCTATTTACTTCAGACTGTAGCTCCCTATCTACCCTTTTACCTAAAACACAGCCCCTGCCCAGAACCACAATGCCTAGAAACCAAGGTGGTCCTGGAGAGAAAATGGTGTCTAAGGGGGCAACATTCCATTTGGGTACATTGCAGCCATTGGACCGCCTGGTCTGGGGAAAGCAGCTGGGTTTGTGCCAGGGAGGCTCCCCACCCTAGGAAATGGAACCAAAGCTTTGCTTACCGGGCCATTCATCCTTGGAAAGGAAGCTGGGTTTAGACCCATGGTCCCAGTTGGCCTTGCAAAAGGAGCTGGGTTCATACCCATAGGGCCTGCTGGAGAAGAGCCCAGAGGCCCAGGAGCGGACCTGGGGAAAGTAACTTGTCCAGGGCCTAATGGGCCAGTAGACCTTGGGAAGTTAGCTGGATTTGGGCCTTGTAAGCCAGTGGCTCTTGGGAAGTTGGCTGGGTTGGGGCCTATTGGCCCAGTGGCTCTTGGGAACATTGCTGAACTTGAGCCCTGGAGGCCAGTAGACCTTTGGAAAGTAGCTGGGTTTGAAGCCAATGAGCCAGAAGACTGGGAGAAAGCAGATGGGTTCAGTCCCCCTGGACCTGTCCCCCTTGGAAAGGGACTAGCATTTACCCCCATTGGGCCAGCTGGCCTTGAGAAATGAGTTGAATTAGGGCCCATGGGGCCAGGAGCCCTTGACATGGGAGATGGATTTGGCCCTGGAAGGCTGATTCCCCGAGAGCCAGGACCCGAGTTCGGGCCAATAGGACCAGGTACTCTTGCCATGGGGGATGGGCTTGCGCCCATGTTTCCAGAAGCCTGTGAAAAAGAAGCTGAATTTGCTCCTAAAAGACCTGCTGCTCTTAATATGGGGGCAAGATCTAGGCCTTGAGGTCCAGCCATTCTTAAGTTGAGACCAGATCCTGTGCCCAAGAGACCACCAGCTCTGGTGTCCAGATTAGGGCCTGGACCCAGGCCACCCGCCCTGGGGTTGGGCCCAAGACCTGGGCCCATGCCACTTGCCCTTGGGTTGGGTCCAAGGCCTTGGCCTGGAAACATACCTGACCTCGGTGTGGGGTTTGTACCTACAAAGCTTGATCTCACACTGGGACTTGGTCCAGGGCCCAGACCAACAGGCCTAGGATTGGGAGGACCATTCCCAGAAGTCAACAGGACACCTCCTCTCAGGTTTGGTCCAGATCCAGGGCCCATGGAGCCGCCACTTCTGGGATCTGGACCTGTTCCCAGAAGACCGCCTGCCCTTGGGTTGGTCATAGGACCTGGTCCTGGGAGACCCCCTAACCTGGGGTTAGACATAGGCCCTGGGCCTGCAAGAGCTCCTGCTCTAGGGTTTTGAGCTGGGCCGGGGCCTGGGCCCGGGCCCAAGAGGCCACCGGGCCTTGGGAAAGAAACTGCACCTGTGCCAGTAGAATTCATCCCTCTTGGAAAAGAAGCCATGCTTGGATCACGA
The DNA here is from genome assembly GCA_004024925.1 of Scalopus aquaticus. NCBI lineage: Eukaryota > Metazoa > Chordata > Mammalia > Eulipotyphla > Talpidae > Scalopus > Scalopus aquaticus. The sequence goes on along the minus strand of PVIJ01004387.1, from coordinate 57,453 downwards.
GCACCAACACCAGCAGTGAATGGTGCTGGATTTGAACCTGATGAAGCTGGAAAAGATGATGGGTTCCTTGGAAAGGGGGCCATGTTTCCAAGAGAACCAGTTGCCATTAGAAAGGGATCCGAGTTCATGCCCAGTGAGTGGCCAGTGTTCAGACCAGGACCTCCTTGTGGTCCCAGGGAACCGTCCAGCCGTCCTCGAGGTGGCAGCGGAGCACGAGTCCAAGGAGTTGGCCGCTCTCTAGGGAAAATCCGCGGTTCTTTCATACTTTCTTGGGGACGTTGGTGATAATGGGCTTGGGGCGAGTTTTGAAAAGGATCTTGTTTTTGATGAGTGCCGTCACCAGGTAGTGGGTGCCAGTATCACCAAGCTCATTACAGTCCTGCTCTGTAGGAGTGTGTTTGACAAGGACAGCAAAAGGTTTCTCCAGATGGATGAGCTTCCCATAAAGGATATGATGCCCCACAATCAGCACAGGAATTCCCTTTGGCAGAACAAGAACAAGAAGCCTAAGGTTCAGGGTAAGGTCAAAACACTCAAGATGCCTTCTAAAGCTGCTCCTGGCAGGCAATGCTGGCACCTCCACTCCCTGGTCTGCTCTACCATGGTTGAGGAGACACACTGGACAACCCGCCCATGTGCCCTTTTACTCCTTCTGTCCCCAGGTAAGAGAACTTCCACTTTTACAAACGTGACCCTTCTAGATTCCCCAAAGCTAAATTTCCCTGTTACTGCAGAGATGGGGGGAGAACAAGCAGATAGCTTAGCAGATTAGCTAAACCTTGAATAACAAACCTGAGGGCAGTCCTCATTGTGGGTCCTGGGAGCACCACCTTGGTGTAGCTTGCTTTCCTGAGGCATTAGGCAGGGAAAGAAAAGCCCCCTCACCTCAGTGGTGTAATGGAGGTCTCCCAGGAGGTTTCCAGCTAATCCAGTGCTGTAGCGAGCCTCGATCTCCCCCTGTAGCTCCATCAGCACCCATTCTGCCAGGCCTCCAGCCCCAGCACTGCAAGCAAAGGGCTGGCGGTTACAATATTTTTGAGGGGTGAAGGATGAAGTGTCCTACACCACCATTCAAGGCTCAAAGGAACTCTCTGTTGAGCACAAGTTCTTGGGAAATTGGGCAGTGCTAGGCACTGAACTAGAGACTGAAATGCTCAAGGATTTGTGCAAGATGCACCTGAGAACCCCAGTTCTTCCAGGAAATGTCAAAACTATATAGCCCTAATCATTCAAACAAAATTTAAAGTCTTAAAAGATGTATACTTACCAGGAAATAACAATTTGCACCATGAGCTTTCTGTCTTTAAAAAGCGACTGCAAATAAGCTGTAGAGAGAAAAGAGGTTTAGGACAATAGCTAATATTTACCACTTAAGTATGCTATGTACTTTCCTACATGCTGTAGACACATTTCATTCCCCTAACAATTCTATATGACGTAAATTTTTTTTTACTGACATCATTTATGTAAGACTGCTTAAGTTCGTACTACTTACTATATGACAACAGCAATCCTAATTGTGTTCAAGGTCACATACCTACTAGTAAGTCAGAATCTTAACTAAGACTTACACTGCAGAATCTACTTTAAAAAAAAAAACAAAAAACTTTTTAACTGAGGTAATACTTGGATACCCCCATCAGGTACTGCCACCACCACAGTGCAAAATCTACATTCTTAACCACCTAACACTTTTTGCTCCGCTCACGTATTCACGTGTTCATCTAGTCTTCGGTTTTTCACGCCACGGTGGATTTATTTGGAACTATTAGGAGCTATTTCCTTGATCGTACTCAGTCTAGAAGCTCTAATCTCTATGCATTTAAAATTTCATTGAAGTATATCCAGTAGTTCAGGAGCTGTGTTTTATTGAATGCTTATACTATTCATGCGGTGGCACAGAAAACGGCCGGCACAAGAAGTGTTAAGACTTGTCTTTCTCAAATATTTTCTTCTACTGTACACTAATTTCTAGAAAACTATGGGATTATTTTAACTTTACTTTGGTGATATAAACTTCAAGCCTACCACTTGGGTTATCTTCTATTTCAAGGCTCAAAGGACCTCCTTTAAATAAAATAAAACCAAGAGAATTGAGAAAGCCCTTCGGACAACTTTCGTGCATGGTAAGCTGATTTCTGACAAGACTCTTCAGCTCTTCAGACCACCTTTCATTTTACCAGACCGAAACTTAGCTTTCCTTTTATACAACAGCACCACCTGGTGGCAAGTTTATAGTACTCAAAGAACGGGTTAAAATGTGACCTTTTTTTTTCCAACTGGCTTCACTTATAATGTGTCTTTCTGGGAAGGGTGGATTCATGAGAGACTGAGGGGGCAGTGGATGTAAACTGTAGTCTCTGGCTGAGTCCTTCAAATGACTAAATGGAGCTAGGTGTTACAATTGCATCTGATCTTGCAAACATATGATTAGAAGTTACCTATTTTTGTTATTTTGTTATTTGTCGAAATTAGATTTCATTGCTGATAGAAATCTTCACTTTGGAGGTCCAAGGAAAAAGTATATTACTGGCAGCCTCTGGCAAAAGGCACAAGAAGCTGTACTCCTGACCCCAAACACACTTTGGAAAACATGAAGTTGGTTAATTCACTGCACTTCAAATATAAACAGCAGCTAATATTTTTACTATGAATTATATGCTGTGCATATATATGGAAGGTACTTTAATCACTGTGAAACTTTCAGATAGGTAATCGCTATTTTGCAGATTTTGAGGCATGCATGCATTTGCTTTTATGTGGTGTACACACAGTTAAAATGTGGTAGAGACAGCTTAAGGATGTCTGATTTTTACCTATACTCATAATGACTACCCTTCCAAAGAAGAAAACTAAGTACCGGTGAGAACGAAAAGTCATCAAGGTATCAGACAGGCACTGTGTACTGCAAAAGCTGGTCGGAATGGTGATGGGGAATCAAGAGGTCATCCAGGAATAAGCCAGGCCTTATGCACCACCACCAGCTGTGGCACCATTTGAGAACAGGTGATCCCCTAGCTCAGGAGAGCAAAGGTTTTCTGAGAACAAAGGAGGCCTCACCATTATCAACCAAAAGCACTTTAAAAGTTTTTTCTTTTCTAAGGTTTCTTGAAGGAGAAAGGATAATCATTGAGATTCCGGCCAGTAAGTGTGGAACCCTTCACTAGCATCATACAAGTCGCTTCATGACTGTGGGGCTACCACCTACCCAGGGGATCTGAGTCAGTAAACTATTGTGAAGACCAAGTTAAAGTGTATACAAAAAATACTCTAAAAACAGTATGTTCTAATGTTTTAGCGGATGGGATAAATTAGCATCCCCACAGTATAATTCTGACTATAAGTTAAAACTGGTAGATATATTTTAGCCATGAATAAAAAAAAAAAGTTCAATGAGAAACAAATTGTTCGGTTTGTAAAGGTTAATCAATGCACGGAAACTGAAGAGGTTCTGATAAATAAGCTTTTGATGACTGGTGATGCAGGTTATTTTCCTTGATGTGTATGTTAAAGTAAAATACGGGTGGTTTCTGAGAACCAGTAAGATCTTCATATAGATACACAACATGTTCCGGGAAGGTCATGGCAGGGAAGGAGATTATTCTTTAAGGCCTTGGTCCACAGGTTTGAGATGACATGTGCCAACTATTTACAAAAAGGAATGTAGAAATATTTGCAGTACATGCTCCATTTCCTGACCAGGAATTCAGTGCATGGCCTAAAAAGGCAAAGGAAAACGGATCCTTAGTAGCTGGGTCACTGCACCTGCACACGAATCTCCAGTGCTCAATGAGTACACAATGCTTTACACCTATGGAGGAGGCTGTGTCTGGGTGCTTCTGGGACTGGCAGACACTCAGCAGTGCTCCTGAAATAAGAACTCCTCCTTACCATTCTGCTGTTATATACTCAGGCTGGGAACACGTGCCAGGCCTATTGGGATGTTCATGTGACTACAAAATAAGTACAAATGGAATACAAATGAAGCTAAGAGTGTCCAGGTCACAGGAACCTGCAGGTTCCTGTGAAAATTTTCCACAGGAAAATGCAGACTGATCTGTCTGCATTTATGTACAAGACAGACTGATCTGTCTGCACTTTGTCAAGTTAGTAGAGATGTAGGGGAAGGCATCTCATTAGCAAATTAAAAAAATTCTATTTCATCACCTTAGACTATCGTCTCACCTGAATCCTATTATTCCTTTTCTCGCTCCTTGAACTAGTCTACAGAAATGTTCCCAGGGCAGAGTAGGTAGGTGTATCCAGGTACTTCACTGGAGGTGTATCCAGGTACCTGATGGAGGTGACAAGGAATACGCATTTTACTTTGTGTGGAGCTGTCTAAAAAGGATGTGATGGTGCAGCCCTATCTACCCCCATCTCCTGGCAAGCAGAGTTGGTAGGAAAACAGAAGTGAAGACCTGTGAGTAGTAACAAATTCAGTAATATCACACTGAAAATTTTCTGTATGAAAGTATTTTTTTAGTTCTTCAGTCTCAACTCATTCCAACAAGGAGAGTAATTTCTATGTGTTCTCAGATTTTGCTTGTGTGGAAACTGTAGCTTTATCAAGTCTGAAGCCCAGTCTGATGATATACTGTATCAAACCGAGAAACTAAGAGCTGGCAATGGAAGAGCTGGGCCAGCACCTGCAGAAGCCCAGAGTTTTAAGATCCAGATTTAGCTAAGACCAAATACCTCTCTCTGGTTAATAATAATTCCAAGTTGACAATGTAACAGTAGAGCCAGGGAGAAATTTCTCCAGTGCTGCTTTTCAAAAAGACTTTAAACTCATTGTATTTCAAAGTGGAGTCTCACAGGCTACAACTGGAGTGTGGGCCTGGAGAGGTGGGATGGTGTGAAAAAAACCCCACCTTTTTCTTTCAATAAATTATTCCCCCATTCATTAAAAGGGGGACACTTTCCCTACTCAATTTTTATGGGCCTTCACATAGCTAAATAAACAATGCATAAATTCTATATTCCTAACTTAGATGACTTCAGCTCTTTAAATTTTTTTTTTTAAAGGACTTTGTATGCTTTAGGCTCCCAATTTTTGCCCAAAAGCCTTTTGAGAGACCTCAAAAGGTACAGGAATGTTACTTAACTAATTCTGCCCCAGATCATTCTCAATTTTAAGACCTGGAATTAATCTGGAGGTCCTTGGTAAAGTCAAGACAATTGCTTCTCAACACAGGGCAGCAGATGACTTCAAGACCCCTGTGCAAACCACAGAGCAGCAAAGGAATCTGCATCTTAAAAACTACTGTAGACCTACAATGGGAACCTTAACCAAAAGTTAGAAGGCTTGACCGGGATTTGACCAATCTGGGGTACACCTTACCAAATGGTCACTTGTTATTCTTTCTATGGCTTTTATTAAGTCAGTTACTATTAAATTATTAAAAACCTAAAAAATGAAAGTGCCACCAGTTTCTTAAGAAAGAAAAGCCCAGGCAGATCATCTTTATAAAACAAAAAGCTTCATTTCTCATACAGTCAAACATGTTTCTGGATTCTCTTGTTTCATCCTGAAAATAACCCTGTATCGTAGGCTGTCTCTTATCAGTCCCATTTTACAAATGAGGAAACAGAAAAGCTAAAGGTTAAGTGACATGCCATGCAGTAAGTAGAGCTGGGATATGAACCCAACACCTCCACAATCTGGTCTGTCTCACAGTCCTCCCACACGGCCCCTCCCTTGTCTAATACTTTTGTATCAGACTTCCCCAATGCTTTGCCATCTTTTCTTACAGCATCGCTTACAAAATGGCAATTAAGTATCTTTGGGGGGAAATCATTTTGATGTAATTTACTAATCTTATGTAGAAAGTTACATTGTGGGGTAGGTAGTTAAAAACCAACACTATGCCTGAGACTGAGGTTTGGGAAACCTTTAGAGATCTGCTCAAGGTTACCTCTAGCATTCAAAACTTTATTCTAAGCCTTTGACTCCTTGCTATATATCAAAATAAGCCAAAAGAACAGAGGACACCTTTCTCACTGATTTGTTGTCATCACTGACAAAAAGTAATTCTCTTATTCTTTGGTTTCTGAATAAATGGTTAAAAGATTAGTACTATCTTTGGAGAACATGAGCAATGAGTCCCATAATGGTAACTGTCCCCAAAATAAAATGGGCCAGAAGACAGTATGGTATGTAACAATTAAACAGAACATACAGTTTATACTGGAAGGAGGGCTTTGTCTCAAGGTTTAACCTAACTACAAAGAATTTAATGTTACTAGAGCTAAACAATACACTATAAATCTTTTTCATTAGTACCTTTCCATTTCATCTTATCGTTTTTTAAAAAAGGAATGAAGGTTCTAACAACTTTTAACTCAAAAAAACATTTTTCATTAAAAAAAATTAAATACATAACTAAAACGTTTGCACATTGTAGGTCAAGAGTTAGCATTTATTGAGCTGTTATTTGGTCCCAGGGGTTCTTTGTGTTTAGGAAACAATGAGAACTCAAATTGTCAGAGCTGATTTTGTGATTCTGCCACTTATTCAGAGTAACAGGGATAATTTCACCCCAAGCTTCAGTTTCCCCACCATTAAGTTAGGCGTTTAAAAAAAAAAAATTATCTCAAAAGACTGTTAAGTGAGGTTAAGAATGTAAAGTAAATACAGTGGCAAGTCTTTAGGCTCAAGCTATTACCTAGAACATAGTACTCCCTTACTGCAAGAGTATCTTAAACCTACACTATATAATTATTTTAATATTTATAGTGGACTAAAATATCCTATAAAAGCAGGTCATCAGAATAAAATCAAGTTTTACGTAACAGGAGAACAATTCAAAGATGACAGTCAGGGCTCACCAAACTGCTTTAGGGACTAAATTCTGGAAGGGTTTTTCTCTAAATATGATGCCCATTTCTCCATGTGCCTTTCCACCAAATGAACAATTCAGAAAGTTTTACACAACTGAATACAGATTATTTTTATTAGCAGTGTTGTGGTTTTGTGACTGGAGGGGATGGTCTAAGTTTCAATAGGGGATCTTGCCTCTTGACAGCTTATGTCATTAAGTGCTAAAATTCAGTTTCTAAAGGAGCTTAGTCCCCTACAAAATGGGGCTATATTGAGGGTAGGTGGAACTGAATGCTTCCAACTTTTCATTAGTGAAGAGTGTGTTCAAAAACGTGTGTGAATGCTATGCATACACGTGATACTTTCCCATCACATTTTAGGATTCCCATGATGGAGGGAATCAATTACCGGTTATTTGTAGACAATAGATGGTTTCGGTTGATCTGAGTTACTCCAGTTTTCTCCATCTCCTGCTACTCTGTAACCCCATCTCAAACCTCCCTCCTCTTACTGCCACAGCATCCTATCATCTTACCCAAAGCCCCTTCCTTTCTAGCTCTGCTTGAGATCTCCAGCTACCCTGGATTCTCCCGCCGGCCCCAATCTTTCACATCCTCTCCCCCAATCCCCTCTAACCCCATCAATTTGAGTTGCCAACACTTCCTATTTCGAGTCCCGCCCACTTCCTGGGACTTCTCAATCCGCTTCCCCCGCCCTCTCCAAAATATCCCCAGACCTTTTCGGGGGCCACATAAGCGGTTAAACCGCTTTTCTTACCTCCCAAAGAAACTATACCTTCCTCTGCACCCCCCCCTCCATTGGAGTGGTATTCCAAACCGTTTACCCTCCTCCCAAACATTACTCTCTAAACGTCCCTCTACCACCCTCATTTTCTAAGTTGTTCTCCGTTCGCACCTCAATTTGGAAACACTCTGCTTTTCAGGGCCCCACCCCACTCTTCTCTCCTCTCTCACTCCACCCACAAAAGAACCAAGTATCGCTCCCGGGACTATCTTCCTTTCAACCACTCTCCAAGTTACTTCTCTCAGCAGCCCCCCACCGATTTAAAATGTCCCCTCCAACAACCCTCACATTCTCACTCCCGCCCCCCACCCCGGCCAAATCCCCTTTCTGATAGTCCCGCTACTTCCTGGGTTCCAGTTCTATCCCCCCGCCACCCGCAAGCTTCGCGTGCTGGGCCCCCACTCCACCCGGGAAGCCCCTTCCCGCACATACCTCGAGGTTCCGGCCCGCGCCGCCCCCTTCTCCGTCCTGCGCCCGCGCTCGGCCACCCTTTCCGCCCTTCTCTCGCTCCGCTCCGCCCCGCTTGCTCCCTTCCTTCCCGCCTCCTTCCGTCTCCACACCGCTTCCTTCCCCCACAATTCCCGGCCCTCCTACCCCGGGGGCCTCTCTAGGTTCGCCCCCACCTCCGCGCGGCCCTCCCCGCACCCCTCCCCCTTCCCGACCGCCCCTCCCCCGCCCTCCGCTCCCCGCCCTCCGCTCGCCATTCTTCTCCTCGAGTCGCGCGCCTCGCCCGGCCCCAGCTCTCTAGCTTCCCGCTCCCTCGCCCCCTCGCCCCCATCCCCGGCTCGGCCTCGCTCCCCGCGTCCTCCCGTGCCCCCCCGCCCGCGGCCTGACCTGCAATGGCGGCCGCCGAGCGCGGCGCCGCGCGGCCAACGGGCGACAACCGAACCTCCCGCCGCCGTCGCCGCCGCCGCGAGCACTGCCTGCGCACTTCCGGCCTTGCGCCGCGAGCACTTCCGGGGCAGAGCACGCGAGCGCGCGCGCACGTGGGGCCGGGGCGGAGAGAAGCGGCGCCCGTCAGCGGGTGAGTTGGGGAAGGGGTGTGGGACGTGGTGGTGAGAGAGGGGAGTCTGAAGGGGTGCGACCTGCCCTAGGCCCACTCCTGGAGGGGCTCCAGATCACCTTGTGCGGAGGACCGGTGAGGGTAACTCCGTAGACACCCGAGAGGGAAGGGCCGGCGGGACCCTCGCGCGTTTCCGACGCTCTTAGCCGCGCTGGGCCGAACGCGCCTGTTCTGTCCACGGGTTCCTAACCTGGAAGGGAGGCGCAGGAGGGGCGAACCAGAGTCGGCCCTTACCCTCATTCTGTGTGTGCTGCGGCAGAGATGGGGTAGTTGACACGCCAGACCAAGTCCTCCCCTCCCGGGGTTCTCGGTTCTGCCTGCCCTATCAGACCCACCGTCATTACTTTAGAGTCAATGATTTGCAAACTTAGGACGCAATGGGGTTAGGGAGAGGTGCTTTCTAAAATGCAGATTAATAGGCCCCCATATCAAAATACTGGAGCTATAAAAAACAAACATTTTTTCAGATGATTTCGAGTCAGGAGTTCTGCGAACCTTGCTTTGAGAGACTGATGAGGGTTGTCAACATTTCTTGCCTCCTCTTCACCCCGCAAGAAGCCACGCACGCAAAATAGGAAGGAGAACTTTAGTTTCTGCTTTAAATACAGCTGCTGGTCGTCCCCATGTGTCTTCTTTTATTACATGCAAACTCGAAGTTAGAGTTTGCCTCCTTTTTCCTGGTCCACTTTAGGTAGTTAAGATTGTTAGGAGTCTGAGTAATGCCGTGTTGTGATTTTTAAACATCTTTCTTCTCCGAAGCATCCTGAACTTCTGGAGATTGCTTGATAGAGTCTTGTGTAGGGCGTGATAGCATCATTAGTTATGTCGAAATGAACCTCAGTGAGATAGAGGCTTCAATCCACAACAGTGAAAATAAGAAATAGTACACGTACTGCAGTTAATGTTTGTTACTTTTTCTTTTTCCTTCTAGGAATGGGTGAATTTAATGTCCATCGAGTGCGTTTCTTTAATTATGTTCCATCAGGGATCCGCTGTGTGGCTTACAATAATCAATCAAACAGATTGGCTGTTTCACGAACAGATGGCACAGTAGAAATCTATAACTTGTCAGCAAACTACTTTCAGGAGAAAGTAAGTCATTTGGCAGCCTGATTTGGCATTTCTGATGTTAATTCTGTTCTTGAGTTCAAATCTACAAAACCCATGTCTTCTATATTACAAGAGATCAAAAGAAAGTGTTTCTGCCTATCCTCTCTGGAGTTGTATAGAACTACATCACTTCCCTTGCAAATATTAGAATTCTTGTCTCACCACGAGAAGCTCAGAGTTCTGATCTGTGTGCTGTTGATTAGGATGTTCTGACCTAGGAATTGTGGTTTCTCACTCGTTTAAAAATGGGAGGTTTGCTTGGACCTTTTGTTGAGCCATTGCTTTCTGTCGATCTCCACACTGTTCCAGCTTTAGTAGAGCAGCATTTCCTCCTGGGGAGGTCACTTCTCAAGTCAAGAAAACTGATGCAACATTCCAATATCAGAAACATTTTGGCGACTTTGATGTCATTTTAGAGTTGATAGGTTTTGAGAGTGGGGTCCTTGGGTTCACTCTGGGAAAGGTTTCCCCATAATTCCCCTTCAGTGGCATGTGGCAAGTTTCTCCATGAGACAGAGACTTAGTTATATTTCAAGGAACAGGTTTATCAGGGAAAGGGACAGAGGAATAAGGGATGCTTGCATTGACACAAGCGGGCAGGAAGAGCTGCCTCGAAAGGGACAGGTTTGCTAAGAGAGAGGCCTGCATGGTTGCAGGCAGGCGGGCAGCCCTGAGGAGAGCTGCCTCTGCTGAAGGATGTCAGTGGAGAGAAGACCTGACATAGTGCAGGTCATGGGCACGCAGGTAGGCTGCTGCCCTGCAGAGGGATAGAGTTGGGGGAAAGAACACTTGCATAGGCACAGGTGGGCAGGCCAGATGCTGTTCTCTTTCAGTCAGGAGGGGCTCATCCTCGTGGATGGCTTCTCTGTTGCTGATTCTGAATAACTAACCGGAACCTGAAATGGAACCAGAAATTCCACAATGGCTCAACCTCTATGTCTTTGCCCTTTGCTCAGCCTTAGGCACTGGCTGCCTAAGGATTTTTGGTTATTACTGGATTGATGCTTATGTTGATTCTTTCTACCCAGCCTCCTTGTGTGAGTCAGGTTCTAGTCTTGTGATGCCTCTTTTATTGAGACCTGTCTCCTCCGTCAACATGGTGGCAGAAAGATGGATTCATTCTTAAGGTCACCTGTCTGAGAGAACGTAGACTTCCATTGCTGTATCTTGGAGTAAAGGAGATTTTATTTTTTTTAAATTTACTTTTGTTTATTTATGCATACAAGAACTGAGGTGTAAGCCAGTGATGGGGGTGTGTGTGAGGCGATTCACCAGAGACAGAGTGGGGAGCAGAACAGGCAGATCTACTGAAATACACTACTGAGGGGAGCAGCAAGTGAGACAGGAGAGGTCTGCTGTGTCATGTGGGTTAGCTCCCTGCCTGGGGTTAAAACTCAGGCTGAAGTGGCTGGTGATAGCTTAATAACTCTGAGCTGTCTGAGCTGACTTCTGAGACTTTAACCCCTACGCCACCAGGGAGGCGCTAAAGGAGATTTTAAATAAGGTAAAAGATCATTAGGGTGTATGCAGAGTACTATTACCGTAGCAGTTTTTTAAGGGCACTGATTACTGATTTCAAGTGCAGCATCTAATTCTTTTCACATTTATCAAGTACCTTATGTGCTTTGTGATATAAATGGGTAGATGGGTGGAGAGGTGCCTTGATTGATGAGCTGTAGGAATCCTGGAAAGGGATGACCTACTGAGCTGACTTTTGAACTAAAAGGAGTTAAGAAATTGCTGGTTACCACAAATGGGTAACATTTTTAGTGAGAAAAATATGCTGTGGTACATGGTTCTCATATCCTGTGATTTCTTCAGACATTTATGACCATCGTAATTATATAATAATTTGTGTATTTGGTTAATGTCTGTTTTCTCTGCTGAATTTCAGATTTTATGAAAACAGATGCCAGTGATGTTAAAGATTGTATCCCCAGCATTTAACAAGTGCCTAGCAACAAAGTTAACATTGTTGAATGAATAAGTCAGCCATTCCCATCCCTATTGTTTACGCTTCATATTCCCATCCCTCGGAACAGGAAAAGTTCTCATTCTCTTAGAATGAAAAGAGTGGGGCTAGGAGTAAGGAGACCTACATTCTCTCTTTTCATATCATTGACTTTGGCACCTTGAGCAAACCACTTTATCCACAAGTACTTTGGCCTTTGTAAGTTCAAAGATGAAAAATTATGCCTAACTCAGTACCTTTTGTGTCAAGCAGATGTAAGAATAAAATGATTGATGTGAAAACTTTTTCTGTGCTAAGAAAGCATTAGACATCCAAGACCTGAATGAAAAGCTAGAGTAAACGTCATTGTTTTGTTTTATTTTTATTTCTTAAAACGCTCTTTAGGGCCTCCCTGGTGGCACAACGGGTTAAGTGCAGCGCTGTGGAGCTGTCAGTGGCTGCTGCTGCAGTGCAAATTTGATACTCGGCCAGGGAGATTCCCACATGGTGGAGCAGGCCTCTCCTGCCTTGCCCGCTGCTCCCCTCAGCAGTGTATTTTGGTCCCTCTGCCTGTTCTGATCCCCACTCTGTCTCTGGTGAACTCCCTCACCGCCTCACACCTCTGGCCTGCACCCCAGCTTGTATGCAAAAATTAAAAAACAACAACAAAAATAATGCTCTTTATAGGTAAAACTGACAATAAGCAGCATGTGCTTTAAAGTATATGTATTGATAACTTTTGAGGTATACTCAACACATCTCTTTGAAACCATTACTCAACCAAGATAGTTATATTGATTTAATTGGCTACATCAAATAAAATTGGATACGAACTTTATTCTACTGAAAAAGGTTTTGCAGAACAAAATTCTAGTAAAAGAAAGCCAACCTGAAAAAAAGAAAATGTCGACATGACCTTCTAATGGCATACTACTTCTTTCTGGAGACTATCCAGAGAAGTATTACTTTACCATCTAGGGAAATGTTTTCTGTACTGGCATTTTAATTTTCACCATGTTTTACCATGACCACTCATTGCTGGTTGCTAATGAATTCATGGTGAATTGAAAAGTTATGACATTATGATGTTTCTGTAGTTTTTCCCAGGTCATGAGTCTCGGGCTACAGAAGCCCTGTGTTGGGCAAAAGGACAGCGCCTTTTTAGTGCTGGACTCAATGGAGAGATTATTGAGTATGATTTGCAGGCATTAAACGTGAAGTATGCTGTGGATGCCTTTGGAGGACCCATTTGGAGCATGGCGGCTAGTCCCACTGGCTCTCAACTTTTGGTCAGTAAGCAACTATTGGTAACCCAAACTAAAATTTCCCTTCTGCCAACCTAAACTCTGTTCCTGAGAAGGTAAAGTTACATAATGGCATGCGGCACCTCCCAGTCTGAGCTGGATTCCAGGAAACCCAATACAAGATTGGAGTTGATATCGGTGATTCAAAATCCCTTGTCCTTTTGCATCATTTCTGTTGCTTCTTTGGACCTTGTTTATTCATTTATCAAATGAGAGGGTTAGTTTGGTTCAGCATTTCCCAGCTTGTATCCTTTGGAACTGAAAGATGTAGGGACTTTTTGAGCTTTGTGTTTTAGGATAAATTTTGTTTCAGGCTATGGCATAGTAAATCCTTCTGTAGGATCACAACGCACTGTTTTATATTAAAATTTCTGAGAACTCCTTTGAAAGTTAAATATGGAACTGTGCTTCACCACAGTGTTTCTCAAAAAGTATTGGAACACAGACTGAAAAACTACTTTTCCCCTTACTATTACCATTTGAATGGGTGCTTTCAGAGATTTCCTGTGATAAGTCTAATGATTCTCTTTTGATTTACACTAATTAGACAATAACTTGACATTTTCCATTTAGGTTATATAGTTAATCAGTCTTTTATTTAGGCCATGGATCGCCAGCAGAGAGGTGCTGGGCAATCCTACTTCTATTCCATTTCCTATGCAGAAATTGGGCCACTCGTCAGCCTCGTTTCTGGCTAGGATGTGGAAGATGCCAAAAAATGTTACTCTCAGTTTCCTGGATTTATTACGTTCTACAAAATGCTGTTCTTTATTTTCTGCCTGTTATTCTCTAACAGGTTGGCTGTGAAGATGGATCTGTGAAACTATTTCAGATCACCCCAGACAAAATCCAGTTTGAAAGAAATTTTGATCGGCAGAAAAGTAAGGGTCATTTTTGGTGGGGCAGTGAGTAACCTTAACAAGAAGTTATGTTTCTATGTCCCTGGGGATGGGATATTTTCCCATGGGTCCAGGTAATAGTTTACCTGCATGCAAACTTTATGAGTATAGGATATATGAGAAGTCATCGGTACCTCAGATTTTCCCCTCTGTGCAGCATAGCTGTGATTATGTGATTAATAATATAAATTACATTTTTATAATATAAAAAACTAGAAGTCCAAAATAGGAAACCTAGTTTTTCTGTGTAGTCAGTTTGTTCTCGTTTATATTTGTGACGTGAGCAGGTGCATCAAGTCTCAAAAGGAGTTTTTTTCCTTTAGGACCTGTGATTCTTAATCCTGGTAGTGAATTCAAATCAAATGGGGGAATTTTATAAACAACTGCCCATGTCCCACCTGAATTGATTGAAAACTGAACTTTAGCAAAGATTAGCAAGCTGTTCCTGCAAAGATATCAGGTAGTAAACATTCCTCATTTTACAGGCCACACATTAGGCCAACTGTGTCGATGTAAAAGCAAACGGACATGGCTGTACTACACTAAAAGTTTCCATACAAAAATAGGAAATGGGCCTGATTAAGCCTTTGGGCCATAGTTTGCTGACTCCTTTTCTAGAGAATACTAGCTGGCCCTTGTATTTTCTGTGTCCATTAGTAGTATTTATCCTTTGCTCATCAGATTCTTATTTTAACTATCTTTCAGGAGTGCTTTTTTTAATTAGAAAGACACTGCCTGTTAAAATATTTTATATGTTTTGTTGGGTATGAAAGAAAAATTATGGATCTTACTCTGTAGAAAACATTTTGGAACTAATTTTCTCCACCTTTTTATATTTATATAAACAAATAGGCACAGGAATGCTTGTGCTTACTTCTCAGGTTGTTTTTTCACTTAATACATCGCAGATTTCTTCTGTGTCAATCATGCCAGTCTGCATGGTATTCCATTTTATGGTGTTCTATAATATTTAGCCACATTCCTATCGATGAATATTATTTTTTTTAATAGTACAATCCATGCTGTAGTGAACATTCTTATTTACCTTTTTTGGGGCACTTATACAAATATTTCTCTTTTATTGATTCCCACTACACTTGACCAAATATTCGTGATTGTATTTTGTAGGTTACCAGTTCACCCTCAAAAGGTTGTGCTTGTTTATACTCCCATCAACCACTTATATGTTATTAGAGTAAATGTCACATACTTCAGTGTGGACCCCAGGGCAGAGTTGCTCCTCATCTGTGATAAAAGTATTCTGTGCTAGTGTGCAGTAGATGAGAGCTGTGGGACAATGGCTCTGTAGATCATTGTGGAAGGAGGACCCTTTGCTGTTTATTTATGTGCATGTCACTTTCTTTTTTGTTGTACAACTCCCAAGGTCGCATCCTGAGTCTCAGCTGGCATCCCTCTGGAACCCACATTGCAGCTGGCTCCATAGACTACATTAGTGTGTTTGATGTCAAATCAGGTGACTGTTTTTCTCAGTTCATTTTCTCAGTTCGTATGTCCACATTTCTGGGTTTTCTTAAAGCTTGAGCTCTTGTCATGCTTTCAGTGGCCTTAGAGCCTAACTTCTCATTAACTTTCTGAGTTGTCCATCTGAATTACATTCCTCTTTTTGATTACTACTGCTGCTTTCAGAGGAATCTTGGTTCTTCAGTGGGATGTAAGACTTTTCTGCTGTAATAAGAATTCACAATAAAATTTGCCTCAACCAGCAAGACATTTACTACTGATGAGTAGATTACCTGCTTACACCAGTTCTTTGGTAAAAGTGGGTGCCTGTCTTTAGGGAACTTATGATCCTGGTAGCATAGTTGGTGAGACAAAATCAGAAAGGTAGAAAACCACATACTGTTTGTTCTTGGCCTTGAGAATTCGCTAATGGACTCCTTTAGTGATGAGATTAACTTTATCTTGTTAGGTGAGCATGTCTGTACTCCCACCTAAGATGGGAGGAAAAAACAGGTTAGAAATGTCTTTTTCCCTCAATGCTTAACCAGGTTTTTTATTGTTAATTATATGTACATGTCATTTATGTATGCATGTCAATTTATTCATCAAAGAATTCCTTAAGGTTTTAAAAGGGTAGGCATGTCCCCTAGGCCTACTCCTCAAAGGCAGCCACCTGCAACTTAATTGATTCTCGTGGTACTTATCTCAGTGTTGTATATAACATGATTTCTACTGCTGGATTTTAATTTTTCAGTATTAGACCATTATCTGCTGACTTGTACCATTTAGCCCTCCTCTTTTATTCTCTTCCATGGGCAGGATCACTTTCTCCTGATTCTTCCACAGTAGTTATTTTGTAACTTTGTTCAGGTTAGTAGCCAATGTTTTCATATTATGACTATGTAAGTAGTACTAGCAAGTAAGTTACCTTTGCTTTTCTGTATGCTTTTTTTAGTATTATCTGTGTGTATGTGTATTTGTCTCACTAATTCATCCTCAGATTCTTCCAGTAATGTGGATTATTGGCAGACATATCTAGTTTTCTTTCTAGCAATTCTAACTTCTTGAATGATTCTTTCCCAGGGCCTTCTGACCTTCTTGGACTAGGGTAGCTGTTTTCTGGGTCTGCTGCATGACTGTGAGATTGTGCACTCTGACTTTCAGTCATTCCAGGGATTCCCTTTACTTCTCTCTTAGGTAGCCTCCTCCTTTTCATGCTGTTCCTTTTCTGGCTTATTCCACTTTGGTGATCCTGAGGACAAGGTCATGAGAAAAATTTCTGGGTTGGGGATTGTTTTCCCTTAGAATGTTGAAGATACAGCTCTTCCAGCTTCTAGGCTTATTATGAAGTCCACTGCCATTCTGACAGTAGAGCCTTTCATTGGATCTGAGGGGGTGTGTGTGTTTTCCTGAGAGCTTTTGGGATCGTCCCTTTATCCTTATTGTTCTGAAATTTAATAATTATATTTCTGGGTATGTAGCTTTGTTAACAGCAATTATATTAGTCACATGGTAGGTTCCTTTAATCCAAAGAACATGTTTCTCAGTTCTGGAGAGAGATTTATAATAATTTTATAGTTGAGTTTCTCTCCTTTCTCTTTCTGGAATTT
The DNA here is from genome assembly GCA_004024925.1 of Scalopus aquaticus. Lineage (NCBI taxonomy): Eukaryota > Metazoa > Chordata > Mammalia > Eulipotyphla > Talpidae > Scalopus > Scalopus aquaticus. The sequence continues at coordinate 40,428 of PVIJ01004387.1, read as the reverse complement.
TATTTGGATGTTATTTCTTCTGTCATCTCTTTACCCCTTTTATTTTTTGTGTCTTTGACTTCTTTTTTTTTTTTTTTAAAGATTTATTTATTTTTGCATACAATGCTGGGGTATAGGCCAGAGATGTGAGATGGTGAGAGGATTCAACAGAGACAGAGTGGGGAGCAGAACAGGCAGATTGACTGAAGTACACTGCTGAGGGGAGCAGTGGGTGAGTCAGGAGAGGTCTGCTGCTGCATGCGGGAATCTCCCTGGCCGGATATTAAACTCTTGCCGCAGTGGATCTGGATAGCTTGACTGTGCTGTTCTTTACCCTTTGCGCCATCAGAGAGGCCCTCTTTGACTGCGTATTCTGCTTTCTGGGAGAGGTTGTCATATTTACCTTTCACTTCCTTTATGGGTTTTTTCATTTATGCTGTTTCCAGAGCTCTTTTTGTTTCTTGAATGTTCTTCTTATACCATCCTCTTTTTATATCATTCATACTAACTCTTCTCTTCCTAAACTGTTCATGATAATATCTGTTAAGTGTTCTTCACTCTGCTCCTGTTCCCCCCTTGTCATTTTTTTTAATAAGATCTATTTATGTGTACAAGAGCTGGGGTGTAGGCCAGAGGTGTGGAGGGGTGAGAGGATTCACAAGAGACAGAGTGGGGAGCAGAACAGGCAGATCAACTGAAATACACTGCTAAGGGGAGCAGCGGGCCAGACAGGAGAGGTCTCGCCATGTGGGTCAGCTCCCTGCCTGAGGATCGAACTTATGTTGCAGTGGCTGCCAATAGCTTCATTGTGCCGAGAGACTTAACACCTTGCTCCACCAGGGAGGACCCTCCTTGTCATTTCATTTCTGTCAGTCTGTTTGGCCTCTGCCTTTCATAGTCTAGGCTTTCATCACATGTCTGGTGATTGTTTTCCTCACCACTTGAGTGGAGCTTTTTGAGTGTAGGTTTCTTTTAAGAATGATCTGGCTGCACTGTTGGGGGAAACCTCTGATGACAGACTTTTAGACCTTTTCTCTTGTTCCTGGTGATATGAAGCTCGTACATCAGCTTTCTAAGAAGAAGGACACTGGTGTTCTCAACATTCGGTTAGTAAATTTTCCCTTAATCTATTTTCCATGTAGTAATCATACCCTCAGTTGTGCCTGATAGGTCTCTTCGGAGGTCTCTGGTTTTCTTTGAGAGGGCTGGGGGATTTGTCCAGTTTCTTAGTTTGGGAGGTATGTGTCTGAAGGATCTAACAGCTTCTTAAACTTCCTTTAAACCGGCCCCTCTTTAACTTCCTTTCACCTGTTTCCAGAGTACCTGGGGTTACCAATGGCTGAGTCTTTAGTATTCCGTGAAAAAAGTCAGGTGTCTTCTTCACTTTCCTCACTGCTGACTTAGAGGGCTCTTCTAAGTCAGTTAGCATTCATGTCTGCTTTCAAATTCCTAAAATTGTGGTACTGTTCTTTTCTCCTTTTCCATGGGCTTTTGGGAAAAAAAACAGAGTATAGTGTGTGTGTGCATGCAGTTGGCCAGTTTTATGTGATGTCACAAATGTCTCTAGTCTCTTTTACCTACCCCCTTCAAATCTGTGTTCCCTCTGTCCCTCCTTTGCTCTTTCATCTTTAGGTAACCATTTTTTAGCATTCTGTTCTGAGATTGAGTTCACCATGACTACTATTTCTTGACTCTCTTGTGGTCTCCTCAGGCAGCTAACTTATGCCTACCACAAACAGTTATTAAAGACAAAAAGAGAAATAGATACCATCCAAATGTTGGCTTTTTTTATTTTTCAGGGAGTGCTATCCATAAGATGCTCGTGGATAGGCAGTATATGGGTGTGTCTAAGCGGAAGTGCATCATATGGGGCGTGGCCTTCTTGTCTGATGGCACCATCATAAGTGTGGACTCTGCTGGGAAGGTGCAGTTCTGGGACTCAGCCACCGGGACGCTGGTGAAGAGCCATCTCATCGCCAATGCTGATGTGCAGTCCATCGCTGTGTCCGATGTGAGTGTGGTCTCTGTTTTGAGCATCTCATATAATCTGAGTGGGAAGGGTGTCTGATGACCACAAACACTTCACTAATCCTCAGTGTTGTGCTAGAGGAAGATGAGGTTAGGAAAACGCAGGTATCGGATTAATTTTCCTGAACCCTCTCTCCCCTAACAATTAGAAAATATTCTCTAAAAGATTAATGAGCAAAGAGCATTTTTCTTCAGCCCCTCCCCACCCCAGTTCATCCAGCCTGATGGTAGATAGGGCACAGGTACCCTAGAGAAATCTGAAAAGCAATTTCATCTCTATCCAACTCTTTTCCTGCTTCCTGTCTTGGGAAATTAGGACATAATTTTATAGTGATTTTGAAAAGTTGATTTTATCCTCTTTGAATGAGACTTAGGCAGATTTTTGTTGAATAAGTATACCTCTTCCCTTTTCATGGTGTGGATTCTAATTCTAAAACCTTTGGTGATTTTAGCAGTGGGGCATAGAAAGTGACTTTGGGTTTATTGGCTAGATTCTTCAACTTTACCATATTATACATAAGATGGTATAAGAGAATTACTTCTTTTGAGAATTATTTGCTACTTAATGTGGGCATTCAGATTCTAGTTGAGCATTCCCTCATGCTCACTTTTCTTGCCTTGATCATATGACATTTCACAGATTTTCTATGAGATGTGTGTTAAATCCTTATAAAGCATTTATATGTCACACACAAATTATAATTAAAAATATAAGTTGAAATGAATGGGTGATATTCTCCTTTTAAAAGAGTTTTGGCCCAAAATAGTTTTAATTGTTAGACTTAAAATAATTACTGTTTAAGTCTAGTGTGATTTCTAGTAGTAGTGTGATTACTCAAAGTGTAATTACTCAAATGTTATGCAGCAGTTTCAGAGAGCAAGGAAGATATATATTTCCTGCTGTGGAACATATTCCAGTTTATATTGCTAAGGGGAAAAAAAAGAACAGTAGTATGTATAAAACAGTATATAATAATTATTTGGAAAAGGAAAGGCAGATTTGTAGATTAGATGTTATGTGCTAGATTTTCATTACTAGATACTTTTTTTTGTATATGTAGTTTGCAGTATACATAGAATATCTCTGAACTGTAAATGCTAATGATGATAATTTTTATAAAGGGAATCTATAGTAAGCAGGCTTAGTTTGTACTGTTTATCATTTTATACTATTTGCTCTTTTTTCAACCTTGTGCCTGTCTTATGGTGTTGCGTTGACTCTTAGGTAAAGCTGTTTATTAAAAAATACGCCATCATTTTGTTATCACGGGAAAGAAACACTACCAGTTAAACTAAGATGGTGCTTTTTGAAAATGTAAAGTTTGTATTTATAAGCATATAGTACAAACTGTTAGAAACTGATAATGCTTTTTTAAAACATTGTGTTTATGTTTTAATTATCAAAGAGCTTCTTCAAACTTGAACATAAATTTTTGTCATACACTTTTGTGCATATATAAAAAGAAAGGTGTAAATAGAAGAAAGTGGAGCATTCCTGAAATTTCTTCACATTGCGTCAGACTGAGTCTTTTTTTTTTAACATTTATTTTATTTACTTATGCATATGATAACTGGGGTATAGGCCAGAAGTGTGAGAGGTGAGAGGATTCACCAGAGACAGAGTGGGAAGCAGAACAGGCAGCTCTACTAAAATACACTGCTGAGGGGAGCAGCGGGCAAGACAGGAGAGGTCTGCTGTGCCGTGTGGGTCAGCTTCCTGGCCAGAGATGAACTCATGCCACAGTGGCTCGTGATCGCTTGACAGCTGAGATTTTAACTCCTGCACCACCAGGGAGACCCCCAGAGTAAGTATTTTTCCTCTTAGTCCTCAGGGCCCATGTTCCCCATTTGTGCTTCCCAGCTACTAATGGTGTTGACAGGTCATTTCCATTGTAGCCCCAAGTTACTCTTTGAGGCTTTTGACAACCATTCTGCAAGTTTTGATGTTCACTCTTTATCTGATGAAGTCACTCATGCACAGGTTGACAGCTACTGTAAGATTCTTGATCTCAGAGATGTTAAAATGTGGGAAAATATGTGTCCATGAATCAGTGAGTTATAGTACTTGTCTTTTAAAACTTGACAAATGCATGTATAAAATTCTGGTTTTCAGAATGTTTATCACAGACTCTGGAGTTGTATAAACTTGCGTTTGAATGTCAGCTGTACCACTTCATATCTACATATCTGCCTTCCACAAGTTACTTCTTTCTCAGTATACCTCATTTGCTTCCTATGTGAAAATAGGCTAGTAGTACTCCTAGAGTTTGGGGAAAGAGTAAATGGGTAATGCTTATAAAGTGCTAAATACAGAGCCTGGCACAGAGTATTTGTGGTGTTGGCATCATTATTTTCACTTTGCTTTTGAAATGGATCCTAATTTTGAGGCTTTCTCCACATCATCTCTTGCTAGGACAGCTGATTGTTTTTTGATGGGTTTTTGTTGACATAAAGAGTAAATGGTGGCAAATACTCGGTCCTTTGGTCTTCTTTGATATCTTTAACCTTCATCTAGGAGGCGAGTACAGATTACTGCAGGGAGATATAGGGAATGTTTGCTTTCAATTAGAGGCCAATCCTGAGACATTTTTCTCTGTGAAGCTACCCCTCTGATTAATTAGCATCGCCCCCCGCCCACATTTCCAGGTTGAATTTTTCCTTCATGCTGCACCTAAGAGCACCCTGTCCCCCTCCCATACACACACACTTGTTTCAGTTCTTTTATGATTCCACCTCAGGGAAATATGTGGAGTTTTAGAATCTTTCCTTCCAGGTCCTACTCTATTGGTGGGACTTTTAGCAACTGCCAATTTTTCTTATAAATTAAAGAAGCTGATTAGCTGGAACTGAAGGAGAATATATGATTTCTTAAGCATCTCAATATCTCTGCTTTTGCCTTGGGCTAATAGTTTTCAAATAATATCCTTAGGGGAGGTGAGGGCATTGTTGGGTATGGTTACTTTATGTCGAAGAACGGAAACTCTGCTTTCCTTCCTTCTCCACCATTTTGTGCCTGCCAGTAACCTCACAGAGAGCTGACACAAGGTTGGGCAGTGTGGTATGCCCAGAGCAAAGGCTTTGGAAGCAGAGGACTGTGTGTCTTTGTCATGTCTCTAAACCTCTGGAAGTTCTAGTTTCCTTATCTGTGTAAAGGGCTATTAAATGATGATGGAAGGGGGGATAAAATCTGTCTTCTACAAATACCAAGTGGGAATTTGTCAGAGATTTTTTATAATTTATTAGCTAATGAGGGAACCAGTAAGATTTTCTAAACAGTTCAAGGAGAATTCAAAGAACACAGATTTATAGAAGATCTTCGGAATTCAGAAATGAATTTACACATTGTTCCAAGACTATCAGTGTCCACAGGGTAACCACCACTTGCATTCCACCAGGCAAAATCTTTTGTATTTCTGGGCAGAAGAACGTTTTACGTTGCTCTGAGTTTTTTACAATACTTACAGAGTTGTATAATAGCTCCAAGACCTCAAAGAGCTCACTAGAGAAGGTCTCCAATACTTTGTCGTCCTTTCAGAGCCTCTTAGGGTAAGTGACACTTAACCTTGGACATAGAGTATGTCTTTGTTGACAGTACTAAACATGCTTGAGCTTCTCAGTTCTCTTGACTGGCTGATATAGTTTCTACATTGTTCGGTCAATTGACTATTAGTCGAGGCTTCCCAAGTACAAAGGAATTAAAAAAAAAAAATTGTAGCCACTCAAAGACCTTGTAAATCTAACATCACTGTGCTCACAATACTGGTGAGAGAGCCTTAAACTGGGGACCCGGGAACCTAGGTCTTTGCATGATTTTCATCAGGCACTTCCTCTCCTCAGCCTGCCCTCTCAATTTCCAAAAAGAAGATGGTGAATAAGTTCACGATTTTCCAATTTTTGGTCTTTTGGGTACCAATTTTTGTAAGTTTTCCACTGCTTACTCTCTATTCCCAATTCCTAAGAAAAGTTTTGTGGGAAATGTACATAACAAAATTTGCCATGCTAACCATTTCTAAGCATTCAATTCTGTGACATTAGGGACACTCTTTTGATGTTGTGCAGCCATCACCCTGATCCATTTTCAGAACTGTTTTGTCACTCCAAACAAATTTTGTTTCTGTGAAACAATAACTCCCTGTTTCCTTCTCCCAGCCCCCGGTAACTTCCATTCTACTTTCTGTCCCTAGGAATTTACCTATTCTACGTACCTCATGTGAGAGGTGTCTAATATCTGGCCTTTTGTGTCTGGTTTACTTTATTTACCATAGTGTTTTCAAGATTCATCTGTGTTATAGCATTCTCAGAATTTCACTTCTTCTTTTTCTTTTTTTTTAAAGATTTATTTTTTATTTATACATACAGGCTGGGGTACAGGCCAGAGGCGTGGGGCGGCGAGAGGGCTCACCAGAGTCAGAGTGGGGAGCAGAACAGGCAGATCAGAAATACACTGCTGAGGGGAGCAGCGGGCGAGGCAGGAGAGGTCTGCCATGCCATGTGGGATTCTCCCTGGCCGGGCGTCGAACTCACGTCGCCGCTGCTGACAGCTCCACAGCTCAGCACTTAACCGCTGCGCCACTGGGGAGGCCCAGAATTTCACTTCTTTTTAAGACTGAGTAATACTCCATTGTATGTATATACCAGATTTTGTTTATCCATTCGTTGGTGACCATTTGGGCTGTTTTCCATCTTTTGGTGCCTGTGTATAATACTGCTATGAACTTTGGTGTTCAAGTATCTGCCTGAGTTCATGCCTCCAATTCTTATGGGAATCTATCATTACTATTCTTGCTTGGTTATTTTGTTTGTTTTGGCTTCTTTTTTTCCTTGTTTTTCTGTATAAATTTAATAAACACCTTCTCTAGTTCCAGGCAGACTGCTATCATTCTTTTTATTGGATTATGTTAGAATTACACATTTTCTTAGTGATAATTTTAAGTAATTTTGAAGACTTACTTTAGATCATCTTTTGTTTAGATTATCATTTATGTCCTTTAGAAGGACTTAGGTTTTTTTCTTATTTAGATCTAGCACATTTCTTATTAAGTTTTTACCTGGGTGGTTTTATCCCTTTTGTTGCTATCCTAGTGAGGTCTAGTTTGTGTGTATGAAAGCACTGTAATTGTTTGGGGCAATTGTTAATTTTGTCAGTAGGGGGCTCTTTGGTCTTTATGTCTGAGCTTGCTTCTCTAATGGAATTGTTAGCTGCTTGGAGGAAAAAGAGAAATATAACCTACCTTTTAATTCTGGACATTGGTTTTCTCCTAAAGTGCCTAGAGAGATAACCTCAGGTAGTATTTTTCAAACTGGGCCCTGTTTTGCTCAACTGTACCTCCCTAATGATTTAATTTCTCAGCAAGAAGACAGTTTCGTGGTGGGCACAGCCGAGGGGACCGTATTCCATTTTCAGCTGGTCTCTGTGACTTCCAACAGCAGTGAGAGGCAGTGGGTGCGGACAAAGCCTTTCCAGCATCACACTCACGACGTGAGGACCGTGGCCCACAGCCCGACAGCACTCATATCTGGAGGTGGGTTCTGCTCTGCACCGGGCTGCTCTTTACTGTGCCCAGTTCTGATGACCTTCCTGCAAGGCTTCTAATTCTCATGCCTTCTCCCCTGTACTTCCCGCCCCAGGCACCGATACCCACTTAGTCATTCGTCCCCTCATGGAGAAAGTGGAGGTAAAGAATTATGATGCTGCTCTCCGAAAAATCACTTTTCCCCATGTAAGTATCACTCTCAATCCCCAAGGTCCACTCCTGTCCCTATCTCTATCCCATAAGAGTGAGCACAGCTCACACTTGCTGGGCACATGTGTGTAGTAGGGCTCTCTGTAGGCACTTTCTTCATTCCTCCTACTGTCTGAGACAAGCCTCTTGCAAAGACTTTTATAGGGGCTAAGAGATTTAGAGAGCACTTCTAGTTCAGTTTCTGGGGAAATCATTCCCTTTCCAGATAGTTCTAGTTTATGGGGATTCTATTTATAATTAAGACCAAGGTAGATAGTGTTGTGGGTGGGAGCAGTGTTCCTTTCTAGGTGAATTGGACATCTTCCTCAGCTAGAAATCGCTCCCCCCATACCTGCTTCTATATCCCATTCAACCAGTCAACCTTACTCTCTCTTCATTGTCTCCTGAATCTAGTCGTTTCACTTTGTCTTCACTCCCATCCTTGTTTGGATCAGTGTCTTTTCTCCTCTGCATTCCCTGACAGTGTCCTGTTAATCTCCTTTTATTTACATTTGTGCCTTTCTTGCCTAGCAACTTCATTCATTGCTTCATTCTTTAAAGCCTGTGTTTGATCCTTTCTATAAGGACCTAATTCCTTAGCATGGCTTGTGGAACCTGTCTTGGTCTGGCCCTGGTCTTTCAGCTTCTTCTCTGACCTTTCCTGTCACATACATACAGCACCTCCACCCTCACCTAATCTAGCTTTTCCGACAGACCCTTTTTATTTCTTTAAAGCTTTTTTTTTTTTTAAACCTTTGAGCTATTTCACATGCCATTGCTCTGTTTGGAATGTCCCACTCCACCTTATTTGACAATCTTTTCCAGTGAACCTCACCTGTCTTTACCTTCACAAGGCTGGGTTAAATATCCTTTCTACCTTTTTTCAATGTACTGTGCTTAACCATGTTAAAATTCTTAGCGTGCTTAAGGTAAATGTCTACTCAATTTTATGTCACCCATTTAGACTGTAAGTTTCTTAAAAGCATTGGCTGTGTTTTTATTTCCCACTGTTCCCTTAAATTTAGGACATGGACTGGTGAATGGTAATACTTAGGAAGTATTTATCAAGTAAATGGATTTCCACAGTAAAAAAGGTGCTAAGATGTTGCTTCTGTATCTAGTCCTGAGACTATAGATGACCTGACTTATTTATCACTTTTTAATTCTGGGATGTAGCGACGTCTCATTTCCTGTTCAAAAAGGAAGCAACTTCTCCTCTTCCAGTTTGCTCATCACTTAGAACTTTGGCGACTGGGATCTACAGTTGCAACAGGTAAGATGGGAAGGTTTTTTTTTTTCCAATGAGACAACTGTAAGGAGGGTCTAGAAATTAGAATTGTAGTTGAAATTTTCTACTTTTGGGGAAATGGGAGTAGATTTTTCTGTGTCTGCTGGAACTTAGGGCTTTCCTACCTAGTAGATAGATCCAAACAGAGTATTAGGATCATTTTTAGGATGCTGCATCATCTGTTAAAAGTTTGTGATTCTGTGCAGTGCACTGCCAGGTGTAGAGGAGGTGTGGCTTGTGAGATCATAATTTGCCCCAGCTTGACAGGGATGAAGACAGACTGTTGGAAAAAATGACAAGATTTAATGTTGGATAATGACAGCGCTGTGTGAAAAAGGATGTCGTGTGGATCTGACTGAGGTGACAAGCCTAGTTGCCTTTTATATGGCCTGTTAAGGAAATTTGGGGGGCCTGTTTTATAGTGGATTGAAAGTTTTTGCTTTAGGTTCCAAAACAAGCAAATGAAGTTGAAATCAAGGCCACACAAATCTCCACTTCCACATACCTGCATGGCCAACTGGGGTAAAGCTCCAGAGAATTAGTGATGTACCACAAGGTACCCGGACAGCAGCTAAGAAAGTGCTTGCTGTTTTCCTCTTCCTATACCCCCAGGAAACTGGGCTTACTAACAAGCCAGATATTTCTCTGATTTCCTACTGATAGAGGTTTCATTCTACCCAGGAATAACTTTTGAATAGATTATGTAAATAAAGTATGTATAAATAATTTTTCTTTGAGAACTTCAGGGAACTTTTTTGTTTCAGGAAAGAATGGTGACACCCTTCCACTCTCTAAAGATGCAGATCATTTACTACACCTCAAGACAAAGGTAAGGAAGTTTAACTGCAATCAAGCTCTGAAATTTACAACTTATTTCTCATTCTGAATTTTGAGGTTTACTTAGTTGACATCATAAATTGTAAAGTTTAAAATTATTTGGATGAAGTATTATGTCACCCGAACTAGGTTTCCTTTGATTATAAATTGAACATTTTAAATGTATTGGGTGACTGAATGCAGGGAATTGGCTTTTCTACTTTTAGTATTATTATGAAGATACGTGTATCAAAAAAACCTCAAATTGTGCAGGAGAGCGTGCAGTAGTATACACAGACAAAACAGAAGATCAGTGCTCCAAGGCACCTGACCCCCAGCGCTTTTCTGTATCGTGCCTCCCTGCTCAGGTTTCTAAAACTAAGGCTCAGGAAGAAGCTATCCTTGAAATACTCAAGATCTGAGGTTAGTTCACAGTGTTAATAGACCTATGATCTTGGTTTTTGACATCAAAGGCATATGTTTAGGTGCTCTATGTGTGAGAAAATCTCAGGTACCCAGAGCATGTGAGCATCCGGATGACACTGTAGGTATTTGGATGTGTCCAGCGTGGCAGTAGCTTGAAGATTCATGTCACAGTGAACCTAATTCTATGAAGCTTTCTTGAACATGTATCCTGATTCTTACCATTGTCAGGGTCCCGAGAACATTATTTGCAGCTGTATCTCCCCATGTGGAAGTTGGATAGCCTACTCTACAGCTTCTCGGTTCTTTCTCTATCGCCTGAATTATGAACATGACAACATAAGCCTCAAAAGAGTAAGTGATACTCCAGTGATACGCAGCCCAGTACAATGAGGAAAGTTCATACGTATGTGTTTTTTGTATGAAGTGGAAATGTACTTGATATTCATTCTTACTCGGTGAAAATCTATTTGGAGGCAGTTACTACAAACCACCTTTTATTTTCAGTTTGATTTATTATGTTTTTAAAGGAGTAGAGAAATGCCAGAAAGTGACAGTAAAGTAGGTTTTTGAAGAGCTGAGAAGGAAGAGGGGGTAATAGGTTATAAAAGGCATGTCAGTGTTCGAGGCCTTTATAAATTGGCTTCCTTAGAGAATGGAAGCATAATGTAATTTAAGCCTCACTGTGGTGATTTTTTTTTTAAAGATTTTGTTTATTTATGCATACAAGCTGGGGTACAGACTAGAGGCGTGGGGCGGCGAGAGGGTTCACCAGAGACAGAGTGGGGAGCAGAACAGGCAGATCAACGGAAACATACTGCTGAGGGGAGCAGCAGGCGAGGCAGGAGAGGTCTGCCTCACCTTGTGGGAATCTCCCTGGCCGGGTGTCGAACTCGCGTCCCCGCTGCTGACAGCTCCATAGTACAGCGCCCAACCGCTGCGCCACCAGGGAGGCCGCTGTGCTTATTCTTTATGGGCTGTGGGTGTTATTTCTCTCTCTCACTGGTTCTTACTACTAATTCATCCCAAGGTTTCCAAGATGCCAGCCTTCCTTTGCTCTGCCCTTCAGATTTTGTTTTCTGAAGATTCAACAAAACTCTTCGTGGCCTCAAATCTAGGGTCTCTACATATTATCCGACTGTTGGAAGGAAGCTTCAAACACCTGCATACTTTCCAGCCTCAGTCAGGTGGGAATTTGGTACTGGCCGTGGGAGAGAGTTGTCAGTCTGTAATGTATTCTTTTTTTTTTCCCCCTTCATTTTAAAACTCATTCATTGCTGAAGGTTCCCAAATGCTCTTCTTCATCCTGCAAGCACACATCACATGTTTGCAATTTAAAGTAGGAGGAGATACCTGGCAGATGAAAACAGTTGATGAGATCTTCCATGTTCCTCACACCTACTCTTTTCTCACTGGGTTTTTGATTCCTTATTTGGGGCCGGAGAAGTTTCATCATCCTTCATAGAGTTTTGTTAGCAGAGCATGAAGAAAGTTAAAATCATCTGTGATCCCAATGCCCAGAAATAACTACTACTACTATTTTTTTTAATCTCCAGTATGTGTTTCCAAGCAGGTATTTTGTGTACATGTTAATTTTTTTGTCAGACTCTTTTTTTCTTCAAAACCTTCAAATCTGGGTATTTTAGTCTTTGTCTTTTAGCTCACACTCTTCTCCACCCTTCTCTACCCACCTCACTCATCCTTTAGTGTCTGATTTGTGCCTTGTTATAAAGCCTTTTCATCATCTGGGGGTGTTATATACAGCACATATTTTAGCATATAGCAGCACTGCCTCATTTTTATGCCACACGAATCTTCATATTGCCAAATTGGTTTAAAGTGCCTTGATGACAAAAATGGCTCATATGTTCTTTTCTCCTTTTGTGCTAAATATACAGCAGGCACCCACTAAATCTGCTTTAATTTTTTTTAAGATTTATTTATTTTTGCATAGAAGAACTGGGGTGTAAGCCAGAGGTGTGTGTGAGGGGGTGAGAAGATTCACCAGAGACAGAATGGGGAGCAGAACAGGCAGATTTACTGGAATACACTGCTGAGGGGAGCAGCGGGCAAGACACAGGAGAGGTCTGCTGTGCCATAAGTGGGTTAGCATCCTGGCCAGGGATGGAACTCAGGCCATAGTGGTGATAGCATTGAGCCTTAACCCTTAGGCCACTCGGGATGCCCTTAAATCTGCTTTAGTTCTATTGATTGCTTTTTTGTTCTCAATTTCAATTAAAATTATTTGGTAGGAAGGAGTTTGAAATAATTAAAATAAAGATTTTAGTAGTAGGTGTTCCCTGGTTCTCTGTTCCTGTGGGAGGCATTGTCTAACTCAGGACTGAGCAGTTGCTACCTTCAGGTTTATCTCTCTGGCTCCTCTTTTCTAAAGGCTGGCTGATTAAATGAAAATAGTAGGCAGATTGACATCCAGAACATATTTTCAGAATGATCACGAAATTATCCTGTCAGTAAAATGCTGCCATTTTTAATGACTTTTGCAGTTATCTTCAAGACGGAGCTGACTGGACACTGAATTCAAACTAAACTGTTACTCTCCCCCCACAGGGACAGTGGAGTCCATGTGTCTTTTGGCAGTCAGTCCAGATGGAAATTGGCTAGCCACATCAGGTACAAGTGCTGGGGTCCAGGTGTACAACCTAAAACATCTAAAGGTGAGTATAGAGTTTGGTAGTAGCAAGTAGGAGAAGTTAACCCCCCCAGTTGTAAGATTCAAGAAAAGTTGGTATGACATGGAAATTTACTGAACTGTTTTTTTATTTGCCAAGAATTTTACCTGTTTTTCTTGTTCGGAACCCCAAAGGTATGACCTGTAACATAGAATCAGTCACTGAGATCAATAAAACCACTTGTGCACAAAAATTTGAAATTAAGAATATGTGGAAGAGGAATAGATATACAGGCTGTTTCTCTATTTGGGGGTGGAAAATTTTGATTTATCTAGATGAATAGTTGCAGATAACAATTTCCTTTAATAGTTGCAGATAACAATTACCTTGTTACCTCGAGGTATTTTTAAATTAAACAGAATCAGAAATTTGAAAAAGAAATAGCAGGAAAGCATTTTTCATTCTTCAGTGATGACATTGTCATTCACTCATTGAATTGCAAATGGTCCCTTACAAGTTCTCGGCTTTATAAAAATCAGATATTAACTACACAAAACTTAAAGCACTAAATACCAACCTGCAACATTTAATAAGTTTGCCTGTTAACTGTATAGCTTAATCTTTGTTATGTTGTGGCAAGAGCCCTACTGCTCTTGAAGCCTTGCCTGGAGGATTTAAAGAGTTTCTGTGTAAAGGTGCACATGCCTTGCAATTGTAAATGAATGTCCCTTTCTGAGGATCAGTTTCTTTTAAATCCAGTGTAGAACTATAGATTTTCCATTCACTGACGTGTTGATGAGCAATTCATATAGATGCTGAGGGGATAGGAAAAGCTTTGTCCTGAAGTTCTCTGCACAAGGTTTTGTCTTTTTTTTTTTAATTCAAGTTAATTGGGTAAACACCTGATGTTTATAGGAACTTCGCTAAAACCCTTTGAGTTCTAAGGAATACTATTTGAAAACAACAGCCCTAAACCATCCAGTCTTCCCTGAGGGATGCTGTCATAGAGTTGTCTTGTGTGTCTGTTGTTTGTTCCTAGCTTCACTGCACAGTGCCTGCTTACAATTTCCCTGTGACTGCTCTGGCCATTGCCCCCACTACCAACAACATTGTTATTGCTCATTCTGATCAGCAGGTAAGAGATTCCAGTGTTTTTTTCATTCCTACCTGCTGGATAGGATGTAGAAACTGAAAGGACAAATTGGGAGCAGCTTTTCTTTGAAATTGGATGGTATAAAGGTGGTTTTCTTCTCTTTGTGAAATAAAGCTTCTGTATGGAACCTGGGCTCACTGTAGGCTTAATGGGGTGGAGCAGAATGGGAAAGCCCCAAGTTTCTAGAGTAAAGAAGTATAAGGAGTAGAAGGAATTTTGAAGAATTCATTTTACTGATTGTCTTTTTTTTTTTTTTAAAGATTTATTTATTTATACATACAAGCTGGGGTACAGGCCAGAGGCGTGGGGCGGTGAGAGGGTTCACCAGAGACAGAGTGGGAAGCAGAACAGGCAGATCAGAAATACACTGCTGAGGGGAGCAGCGGGCGAGGCAGGAGAGGTCTGCCCCACCATGTGGGATTCTCCCTGCTGGGCGTCGAACTCGGATCGCTGCTGCCGACAGCTCCACAGCGCAGCGCTCAACCGCTGCGCCACCAGGGAGGCCCATTTTACTGATTGTCTTAGGAGTAGAGATGACATGGGCTTAACTGGACATGGGATGGATGACGATTTTAAGAGTACAAAAGTGACTGCAAGATCGTGTAATTCATTTTTCACTTTTCCGGATAAAGAAATCAATGCATAGAAAAATCAAGTAGGCAAGTCTGCTGTTTTTCCATATTATGTGGTAAAATGGTGTATTTAATCAGGAGATATTTAAAATACCTGAGCTGTAGAAATCACTGTGTTGTCCTCCTTTATAAAACTGGCAAATTACCTTCCTCACTGAGCTGTTGAAGTATTAAATGTGATCTGGGAAGCCCATTTAGGCCGGCAAAAGAGGCTTACTACTTTGATTAGTACATTCTACACCCACATATGCATATGTGCATGTACACACACATTCTAACCCCAAAATGAAATCTTTTGTCTCAATTTCAAGGATTTGTGTCCTTGACCAAAGATGAAAGATAAATGAAACCACATATTTGTCTGTGTCACACATAATGTCCACTAAGACATTAAACACCCAGATCATGTTAAATCTATAAAGTAGGTGGATTATTATGTGTTCTTAAGAGGAGACATGAGTGGTTTGTATATTGTTATGGGTCAGTCTCTGATATAATACTAATAGGAAGAAGCAACATATAGAACAGTGTGCATTATATGCATAAAATATCCAAGAATAGATGTAAACAAAAAATAGCAACCTGCTCTTGTTTTAGAGAAGAGAGATGTCAAGATTGCAGGTGACTTTTCACTGTAACCCTCTCTCTACTGTTCAAATTATTTGTTGTTCTGTGATTTACCTTAAAAAAAATTTTTTTTTACATCTAAGAAGAGTAGTGGAAAAGTCTAATGCTCTCTATGATAGAGTCAAGGTGTATATAGATACTTTCTAGTTAAGAATGAGGATTAGGGCCTCCCTGGTGGCACAGTGGTTAAGCGCTGTGCTTTGGAACTGTCAACAGAAGTGACGCAAGTTCGACGCCCAGCGGGGGAGATTCCCACATGACGCTGCAGACCTCTCCTGCCTCGCCCGCTGCTACCCTCAGCAGTGTTTCCGTCGATCTTCTTGTGCTGCTCCCCACTCTGTCTCTGGTGAACCCTCTTGCCACCCCACCTCTGGCCTGTACCCCAGTTTGTATGCATAAATAAATAAATCGTTAAAAAAAAAAGAATCAGGATTACCCTTCAGTCTTTCTGTACCAGCCTACCTTTCTTTTGTATCATACCCCTCCTCAGGTATTTGAGTACAGCATCCCAGACAAACAGTATACAGAATGGAGCAGGACCATCCAGAAGCAGGGTTTTCATTACCTTTGGCTCCAAAGGGATACTCCCATCACTCACATCAGTTTTAATCCCAAGAGACCAATGCACATCCTTCTTCACGATGCCTACATGTTCTGCATCATCGACAAGTCGTTGGTGAGTTCTTTAATACGATCCCCCACCCCATGCTCTCCCTGGATCTTTATTTAGATAGCTTCAAATTCTAAAAGCAGAAAGGACAGTAATTTAGAGGGAAGAAAATTGGAATAGAGATTCCTGTTTGTTGGAGGAAAGGGGCTTCTGTTCTTCTCATTTCCTTATTTTCATTCCCACTGTTCAGGAGGCTCCCAGGGACTGGGCAGACCTTTGTGTACTGGTTTTTGCCAATTTGACTATTTCTCTGCTTTGCCTATGAGCACATAAACTTAAGTAGGAACACAATTAGGTCAGTATCAGAAGGTGACCCTCACTGAAGCATGCCATTGATTTGGCTAGGTCATTTCCACCTCACACCCTGGGTTGACTGAATAACTCATTTTCATTAAAGGAGATTCGGGTTGAAGGTTCAACTACTTGTGCTCCTTAGCTGAATGCACTACAACACTATTTTCACTCTTGAAGGTTTGGTGTTACTGTCTTAAAAACAGGCCAGCTGGGCCTCCCTGGTGGCGCAGCGGTTGAGCGCTGCGCTGTGGAGCTGTTGGCAGCGTACGATGCGAGTTCGATGCCCAGACGGGGAGAATCCCACATGGTGCGGCAGACCTCTCCTGCCTCGCCCGCTGCTCCCCTCAGCAGTGTACTTCTGATCTGCCTGTTCTGCTCCCCACTCTGTCTCTGGTGAACCCTCTCGCCACCCCACACCTCTGGCCTGTATCCCAGCTTGTATGTATAAATAAATCAATCTTAAAAAAAAAAAAAAAAACAGGCCAGCTGTGAAAATTCCATTCTTCATAGCTGTGATTTAGGTATGATGTAAGCATTCTCTTTTTCAGTTCTAGAAAACTGCTAGGTGTTGCTTTCATTCACCCCACATTTACATGTCATTTTTGGGCGAGCACTTTCTTTCCTAGGAGCACTGGGAGCTGTGGCCCTGTCTATAATGTACTTTAGGCTTAGATACAACCGACACACAATGTTTTGCTGTATCTGGAGGTGGGGATGGAAGGGACATGGAGAAAGCAGCAGGTGGTCCTAGAGGAGCTGTGCTTAGTGATGTGTCGCTAGAATTCATGTCATGGGTCCCATGTCCTCTGGGCGTGGGAAGCAGAACTGGCTGGCAAGTGTCTTCTGTGAGATGAGTGATACAGGAAGGGCCCCTCCCACTCGCTTGCCTCTTTGTAACT
Organism: Scalopus aquaticus; assembly: GCA_004024925.1. Taxonomy (NCBI): domain Eukaryota; kingdom Metazoa; phylum Chordata; class Mammalia; order Eulipotyphla; family Talpidae; genus Scalopus; species Scalopus aquaticus. Next base: position 23,266 of record PVIJ01004387.1, on the reverse strand, counting down.
CAGCCCAGATCAGCCCATATTTCTTCCCAAGCATTGGTGATAAGTCCATCACTTCCTCATGTTGGGCAGAGCTATTTCCCAAGGAAGTCAGATATGAAATATCACTTGCTTGGCCAGAGGCCATCTCTCAAGGTGTCAGTGACATAAGAGGGGGTGGCTTGTGTTGCGGTTTTGCCTGGGGAGAACTTCAGTCAGTTGGCCCGGTCTGCAGTCTGGATAGGGAGAATCTAGAAAGCAGAGCCTGCAAGGGCTGAGCTCTTGCACATGCCAGTTTGTTTCTTTCTGACAAGTATTACTGACAAGACTGGCCAGAAGCCCCAGCTTTGGCCTTTGATCTTGCTGGCCTGGAATACCATACTCTCTTTTGCCTCAAACTCCCATCCTCTGCAATCCGGCTGGAAGAGCGGCTGTGGTTCTCTTTCTGAAGTAAGGAGAATTGGGGAGGTAGTAAATGTATAAAGTGTTGGATGGAAGAAAAATCACCATGGGTTCTTTGGTCTGTAGCAGCCCTAGCAAAGTAACAATTTAAACAATATGTCTTTGTCTTTTTAGCCTCTTCCAAATGACAAAACCTTACTCTACAATCCACTTCCTCCCACAAATGAATCAGATGTCATCAGGAGACGCACAGCTCATGCCTTTAAAATTTCTAAGATATATAAGGTACATCTTGTGTTCTGTGCTGAACTGTTAGTTCCTTGTCATTTTATCAAAATGTAATAAGCTCCATGATAGGAATATAAGAGCACCTTTGTTTTATATGCAGAGAACTTAGTCTGGGGAGATAATGATGTTTCTGAGGCTGTTTCTTAGTCTGTATTTCGTTATTTTTGCCTCAGTGTATTAGAGATAGGTACATCGTACTTAACCAAAATGAAATATGTAGGTGATGAGCAATGATGTTGGCCCTGAGGTTGCGTCTTGTGTTAAAGCTAGTCTTTAAATTTGATTTCTAATTGGAAAATGTTTCATTTGACAAATTTCAAGCAAATAGAAGTCATTACATTTATTGCTTCTGGGCTAGGTTTTTTACTGTATGTGGCTATTTGTGCCAACGCAGAGGTTCCATATTTATGCTTCTTAGATTGGACTTCCTTGAGGGTCCTGCAGCATCTAATGAGGAGTCTATAAAGTTGTCTTTTTAGGAGGGGAGTGTGTAAATATGTAAGGCTGATTTATTTCTTGATGCATTTGTGTCTTGCCATTTGTAAAGAATTTAGGCTCCATTGCCCTCTGTTTACATTGATTCCTGAGAAATTAGAGAGTCATAGATTGTCCATACAGAGAAACATTTAGACGCCTGCTGAAATCTTTTATGCGTGAACTCAGTTAAAAACTCCCAACCTTTCCTACCATTTTAAGTCCTAGGGCAGAAGATTGTCAGATTAAGATCCCTCCAGCCTTGAACTGGGCTCACATTTTAAATCTAGTTAGTGTATTTAGGGCTAGTGCTGGAGCCTAACTCCTGGTAGAATCATTATCATCTCTCTACAGCCTCTACTCTTCATGGATCTTTTGGATGAAAGAACTCTGGTGGCAGTAGAACGGCCCCTGGATGACATCATCGCTCAGCTCCCACCTCCCATCAAAAAGAAGAAATTTGGGACCTAAAACAGGGCACTGTCTGTGTCTTTCCTTGAACTGTCTACCCTGTTTGTTTTCACAAATCACGATAATAAAACAAAGTTATTCTTTAGGGCTAGTCATTATAAGTGTTATCTTCCAAAATAATGGGATGTAATTTCTCTTCATTGAGTGAAAGTGACTGGAAACTCCGGTGTCTTTGTAGTTAGGATAATGTTCCAGGGAGCTTCAAAATATTTGATCTTTGTCAGAGTCCTGTTTTTTCTTTAGACCACAATCTCAGGGGAAAAAAAATCACAGTTACCTTCCATGCCCTAACACCTGCCCAAGGTTTCAGAGGGCTAATGACCTTCCCCATTTGCCAGCCTACATCCTGCAGCTCCTGGGAAGGTGTAGAGACTTGCCAAACATTGCCCTCAAGAGCAGGGGAGGGGCCTCCCCGGTGGCACAGCGGTTAGGCGCTGTGCTGTGGAGCTGTGGAGCTGTCAGCAACACGAGTTCGAAGCTCGACACCCGGCCGGCCGGGGAGAGTCCCACATGGCGCGGCAGACCTCTCCTGCCTTGCCCGCTGCTCCCCTCAGCAGTGTATTTCTGATCTGCCTGTTCTGCTACCCGCTCCGTCTCTGGTGAACCCTCTCGCCGCCCCACGCCTCTGGCCTGTACCCCAGCTTGTATGTATAAATAAAAAAAAAATCTTTTTAAAAAAAAAAAAAGAGCAGGGGAACTGTGCTGGCTTCCTCAAGACAGCCTGATCACCAAGAGTGATAATCACTCTAGTGTTTTAAGGAAGAATTTTAACTATAGCACTAATTTATTTAAAAGAAAAAAAAATCAGATTTTGGGATCTCAGTCCCATTAAACAAGCATTCTTTTCACCTGTTATGTACAACTTTCAAAGAGTAGAGAAACATGGGCAGATGTTTTGTGAAGGAGTTGGAGTGGAAGTGGGACCCAAAATACCTGCCATATATTTCACCCTTACTGTCTTCTTTCTGCTGGCTTTGACGTCATCCCTCCCATGGGTGTTATCAGCTGCCCAGTTTTAATGTGATCTTTTAAATTAGAAAGTGAAGAACTCCAGTTAACCTGAACTGAGCAGATAGATTTCTTTCCCATCTTAGTGGGCGTATTCTGTTGCCTGCCTGTGGAAACTCAGTGTGTGTGGCTTTGTTTGTTTTGGGATAGAGGGCTGTGGTATAGGCAGAGGTATGTAAGTTAATGACATCGTCAGAAAAGTTCAGGTGAAAAACATGTTTGCTAATAAGATCCTCATCCTCCAGTCTGGAAAGGGAAAATATTAGAATTTAAGGTAGATATGTAGGAGAATGAAGGGAAATAATAAGATTAAGCAGAGCCCAATACGGCATAAAACAGGACAACCTATTTCAGGTTTGCAAAGAGGGAGCAGACACAGGTTTATAGTGGACACTTCTCAGCCCCTTAGGTTTTATACAGTGATGGGAGTCATTTAAGCAAATAGCCATCTGTTTAAAATAACTTCCTTCTTACATGAATAAATTTCCTTAGTGAGGTGTATTTCCCAGTCTTCAAGACTGGATGGTTACCACCTTTCAGTAGAATGTAAGATCCTGTCCTTGCTACGAAATGTTTTAAATTCTCTTGTGTGTGGTTGAAACTGAAGTTCAAGTCACCATTCACACTGAACATCACCAGAGGGAGGCTAGGATGCCTTAAATATTAACTCATTCACTCTTTGCTGACTATGGAGAACGCTTGTTAACTAGAAAACCTGATTTACTTAAATGTATTCTGAAACCTTGCGGATTGTGCGGGGTTTAGTTCTGACAGGCCTCACATCCTCAGAGTGAAGAAGTAAAATTTGAGAAAATAGCATTCCTTCGCAATATTTCAGCCAGTGATTTGGACTTCCATAAATGGTATGGGAAGTAAGGGCTTTGGACCTTGAAATTCTTCCTAAGTAGAGAACTTTGAATATAAATGAAGCAGAAAGTGATAGAACAAGTTAGAACATTGGGGGGAGGGAAAGGGAGAAAGGCAAACGAGTGTTAAATTTAAGAACACTTTAGTGCATCTGTTTCAGGGTGATTTTTCTTTTGGCATTTTTGCCAACTGCTGCTCATACTTGGGTTTTACCAGAAATATTTGATCAGAGACCAACTCAGGAAAGGCCTTTTTTGCTAATCTGATTCAAATGCTTTAAAAATTCACTTTTTTCTTCACATAGTAGTTAATAATCTGAGCTTTGACTGGATAGCACACCCTTTACCATGGAGATTACAGTAAATGAGACTAAGGAAAATGGAAACATTGGAATATTGGAAGAAAGACCCTCTCGTTTGCCTTTTATTTTTTTAAGCTTTGTTTTAAGTATGAAAACACTTTCTTCAGATGGAACCTTATTCTGAACTGCAATACATGATACAGGTAAGGAGCTGTTCTGGATTTGGGGATCAAAACAGGTTTTTCTGAGAAAAAGAACAAAAAAACCTATATGCCTTTGGCTTCATTATATGCATGGAAATGGAAAACAAGAGGCCTTTTTCTCCATGGCTGCACACTGATTGGAGGCTAAGGTGATGTTCTCACAGTTATTCCTCCTTGTCTCTTTGTTGTAGAGATCCAAGTGTAGATATATAATGATTAGCAAGCATGGTATACAAAGGGATTTTCCATTTCACGGACTGCAGGGAATGTGTGTAAGCATTTCTTGCTCTGGATAAGTGCTTGACTAAGCAACAGTAGAGAGTTCTGTGGGTAGCCTGTGTGTAAGCTGTGTAGTGTTGTCACGAACAACCTTTACTTTGTTAGGCTCACATGCTGTCTAGGGGTCATCCTGAGAGTGGAAATGCTAGCTCATATTGGGCCCATTTTCTTTCACTTTCAGTTGCCCTTTGGAGTGGCTGTGTTTCTGTTAGCAGCAACAATTCCATTGTAAGTATTCATTTCCTTGCACCTTGTCAATGTATTTATCAATGGACTTTAGCCCACCAATGGGTCAAAAGCATTTTATTTTGCATTTCCATGTTTAATAACGAGGTTGCTCACGTCCATGTGTTTTGGCCTTTTAGCCAATTGTGTTAATTGCATATTTTTATCCTCTTCTAGTTTCTTTTTGTGGTCTTTGTTGTTTTCTTACTCTCTTCTGTTCTTCTAAATATATCTTTCATATTTCAAGATGTTTTAATGACATAGATCAGCACTATCCAGTAAATCTGTGGTGGTGGAAATGTTCTGTATCGGTGCTAGCCACATTGACCTAGTATTGAGTTACTGTGACATAGGAACTGAATTTTTCATTTAAGTAGTCATGTGACTAGTGGCTTATATTGCACAGCACAGATACAGGTATTTGTGTCAGTCTTTTGTCTTAAGGAAATTATAGAACTCAGTACTCACTTAACTTGAACTTATGCAGCAACAGCAGGTGAAAGATGATCTCAGCCCTCAAGAAGCTCACAGCCTAGTTGGGGAAAGAAACAAGGAGATCAATGATGGTATATTAGAGATGAACATAGAGAAGGGACACCTAACTAGTAGGGTTAGAAGATGAAGGTAGGAGATGATACTTGAGCTCATAACTCTTAGACTTGGTGGTGATTAGCAAGGTGGAGGAGGAAAAAACAAAAAGGCACTTCTGGAGCATTCTCAGTGCAAAGGAGATAGCACAACCTACCCAAGGGACTGCTGGTAGATCCATGTGGTAAATGAAGGAAAATGAGGCTAAAAGGGTAGGCAGAGCCCCACCATGAGCATGCATATCTCATTCATGGCCTCTGGAGGGGGACAACTTCCTTAGTTGATAACTAGTCACAGGTGAAGTTCTTGGAAAAGGTGAGAGTAGGGCAGTTTCTAAAGGAAATTGAGGGGAAAGCTTAAATTTGGATACAGAGCCCGTAAGCTAATGGGGTAGTGAAAATTAAGACCAGGTACAAATGGACCATGAAGACTGGTTGATAATTTTACTCCAATGAAAATCAGTTGCAAATCACTGAGGTTCAAAGGGTCCACACAGTGAAAACACACATTTGTTTAAGGAACAGAGGGGTGAAGTTAGGGAGGCAAAAAATAGATTTTTGTGTAGGTTCTAGTCTTGGGGTCTGTATTGGTTCACTATGATTACCCTAATAGTACCACAGACTGGGTGAGTTAAATAGTAGAAATTTATTTTCTCCCAATTCTGGAGGTTAGAAATTCAGCATCAAGGTATTGGCAGGGTTGGTTTCTTCTGAGGCCTTTCTCCTTGCTTTGTAGATGGCCATCTTCTCCCTGTGTCTTCATATAATCTCCCCTATGTGGGTAGCTGTGTCATTTTGACTTAGTTACCTCTTTAAAGACCCTGTCTCCAAACAGAGTCTGAGAAACTGTGTGTTAGGACTTCAGCCTATGAATTCTGAACCCGTAAGTTGTTGGAAGGGCTGCAGGGGCTTCTTGAGATCTCAAGTTTGAATGCTGAATTCCACAGAAGTGTGTATTTGCCTGAGGCATGTCCGTAGCTGGCAGCTGGTTCTCAAAGAGGTCCATGATTCCCACCAACTGGCTATGACTTTAAACAACTTAAAGGGAGTTAAAGACAAATGCCTAGAAACACCATAGGCATTGATAAACGAGACTTGGTGTTCAATGGTGTATGACGGAGAGCTTAGGCCAACTATAATGCTCAAGTTTTATTGTGAGGCACTGGAAATGCTGTAAGAACTAGTACCGGGGGAAAGTGGATCTTTATTTTTGGACCTTACTTTAATTTCAGGGCAAATTATGTAATTTCCACAAGTATCAATAAAAGACACTGGTGATTTTCCATAACTAAGTGGATTCAATAAAACTAACCTTCAGCTTAGTATGTCCTTGCTAATATTTTCCTAAAAAGAAAGTCACAGAGCTACAAAACTGTCACCAGCTGCTTCTCATTAGGAATGTGGTTAGCAGATGTGGGTTTTCATAGTCATAACACATGAGATAGTTAATCCATTTTTGTGGGTTTCAGATGGAGAGTGATTTATCTTGGCGGGATAAATTTTTAAATGTGCTTGCATCAGCTAAAGGATTTATGCACCTTTCCCTCTTTCACTCCATGTTTGTACTGGAGAGAAAAATACATTTTAGGATACTTCTCCCAGAGGCAAAGTGGTCCTGTCCATTGAAAGAGACACTTGATTGTACTGTCTTCTAACGGGGGAAGAGTTAGTACTGAATGGGTGATTTTTCAAAGTTGGATGTTGGTTATTTTACAAGCTTATTTCTCCCTTTGGCCTCCTCTTTACTTGTAATTGAGCAGCTCTGGCTTTTTTTCCTCTAGATTCAGACTGCCTTTGTGGTAGTGACCTTCAGGCTTGCTAAGGGCTGCAATTTTGCCTGGGGCCCTCCTTCCCTATGAAATTACACAACACTCAAACCTTGGAACTAGCCCCAGATCCACTAATTCTTTCCTTTGACGGACTCTTGGCAATATATACTCCCTTTCAGCCGGTGTAGCTTTATACAGGATCTGTTTGTCACCGAAATTAATTTGGCAATTTGCCCTTTTAAAGCCTGGAATCAAATGGTATTATGGCAGATGCATTCCTAGATACAATATAGGCTCTAGCAGCAGAGTTGCTACCAAAGGTTTTATTGTTGCTGCTGCTGAAGGTCTACAGGTAATAATAACAGCAGCAGGTACTTTTTATGGCATTCTCAGTGAGGCAGCTAGGGTGCTTTGCACACATCATCTCAGTCAGCCCTTCTAACCACACTTACATGGAGAAGATAGAATTTTTCTGAAGGCCCGTGACCTCAGTCCCTTGACCATTGTCATAAAGCTATTAAGTGGCCCAACCATGATTTGAACCTTGTGCTCTTAATTACCGTGCTATAGTATACGTCTACTAAAAGGAAGAAGAAAAACACCATTGGGTTTTGAGAGTACAGAAACTCAGAGCCTAAGACATACAAATGTAGGAAATTATGGAACCGAGAACTAATCCAACCACATTTTATTTTTATTTCACTAAATTAAAAAAAATTTATTTCACCTAACATTCATTTATCTTTTCAAAATTATATTTATTGAGGTAATGGTTTATAACATTTTATGTGCTAGGGGTATAGGTTTACACCTCTAAATTTATGTTCTCACATCATGCCCACCACCAAAGCCCCGATAATCTACCATGGTCCACTGGGCCCCTTACCCCTTAATACCATTCCCCCAACCAACTTCTCTCATAAGCCTCAGTCCTGCAGTCAGGTTTCAAGGTCTAACCTCCTCATTTTAAAGTAGCAATGATCCTACCTTATTCTGAGAAATGGTAAAATAATAGCTTGAGCTGAAGAGAATACACATTGATAGGTCAAAGGAATGAAAGGTTATTAGGAATTATCTCAGCCATTTCCTTTCTCAGCGGTAGATAAAATAACATGCCTGTTGAAAAAATGCTCTAAGCTTGTCTCACTGTCCCTAGGAAACTGTGGAAACAGATGTGGACTCTTTTTTCAGATTTCATTATCCACAGTAAGTAGATTTCCACTGACTACTTGAGATTTCCTGGATGGTAATTTTCACTTTGCAAGGAACCAATAACCTTCAGAGGGATTATTTGAAATGACTACAGCGCAGGAGGCACTGAATTTCAATCAATCACATCTTTAATGAGTTCCTTCTCTGCCAGGCATTATTTTTGGAATAGTGAAAATAAAAGAAGTCAATGGGTGGTCCCCACCCTCCTGTATTTTATAATCTACATGGGCAAACCAGCCAGGCATAAGATAAAATTGTTCAAAAGAAAAATTCCAATGAATTGGACAGTCAGAGAAAACAGGGATGTGATCTTGCTAGGTGGGAGAGTGGTAGAAAGTGGCAGGAAGTGTTTGGAAGGAAGGACTCAGGTGGGAATGCACCAGACATCAATGGGAGACAGTGACAGAACGAGTTTGGCAGATCTAAATGTAATGATGAAAGGATGTTGAAAATTAACATCCTCAATCATTTAGAGGTATATTTCTAAATTTATATAAAGTTCCCCAATATTTTAAATACCAGTCTCCATTACCATCTCCTCCTAGGTTTAAGTATTTTGTTACATACTTTACTATCTTATCTAAGTGCCTTCATTTACTATATAGTTGGAAGACCTGACTTCTTCCAACTCCACTGACCAAAAGATTGTATACTCTTGGAAGTATAAGGTGTCCTAACCAGGGTTAACACCTGTTGCAAAGAAAGGTTTCCTCAAGTGTTCATCCCTGTAACAATTATGTATATAAAAGTGTTCCATTAAATGTTCAGACTCTAAGGAATCAGCTGCCAAGTGCTCTCTAATAAGCAGAAATTTCACATAACTAAGGGCTCGGGGGGCTCACACCTCTGTTGGAATAAAGCCAGAAATGTCTGTGACTGCAGGTGCACTCAGGCACATCAGGACCTGCTGGATCAGCAAGCTGGTCTCATTGCAGTTGATTTAGGGGAGAGAGGGCTGGAGGGTTGAGCTTCTGCTGACATTTGCAGCTTGGAAAAGTCTGCTCCGCTAATTGCAAAGAGGATTCTGCTGTAACCTTGTTTTTTGTTTTTGTTTTGTTTTGTAAGATACTTGTCTCATTTTTAATTCTTTCTTTATCTGGGCTCTGGGTACTTCCCAGTCTATTTTTATGGTTTTAACTCCTGTATAGGATGCTCTTGGAAGTTTCTGCCCACACATGAGTCTGTATTCAGAGTGGTGTATGGATATGTCTTAGTAGCATCAACATGTACTTCAGGAGGAAGCAGGATACAGACTCTTTTACAGGAATTGGTACACACCCTCTGCTTGTGGTTCCTCCCCTCCCATGAAAACATGGGGGTTTCACTTTTACTACTGAAGGAAAGTTGGAGGGCACCTTGACCTCATGTTTTGGAATCTCTCCTTGAAAGATCTTAGGGTGATGTCTAGACCCTCATTTTAAAGATCTGCAGTATGTAGTCAAGCAAAAGCACTGGACCAGGAGGCTACAAGACTCACTGTGGACTTTGGATCAGCATCTTTGGCTCTCTGGGCCTCAGTTTCCTCAGCTCTTTCAATACATGCAGCTGGAAAAAACAGGTAGATTGCATCACTTGTCTTTGGATAAAAGCCATTGCAGGCTCTGTTTTGGGGAATGCTCCTTAACACTTACCCCAACAAAAGACCATGGCTTCCAGGATGAGAAAGTCAGATCTACAGAGCCAAGGTCAAACTCTTCCATATTAGCTTATATGAGGTTTTTCACACTTATACAGCCTGTGTCACCTCGAATGACCCTATGCTCTCTTCATGTTAGAATTCTGGCATATTCCTAAGTAACCTGCATTCTGCTACTGTCTTTGAGGCTTACCAGTGGTGGTTGCTGGAGGGGAAGAAGAAATGGTCCCCTTCTGCATTACAGGTAATTAAACGGGATTACAAAGCAGAGTTGCATGCTGAGAATATGGCTCTGGAGCTTTGCTTATGCTGTTACCTTATCACCTTCCATTGTCAACTTGGTGAAGCTGACCCCATGCCCAACCAAATGTTTCTTCTGTGCTCTCAGGGTGTTTCCTACATATCAGTTAACCACATAGCATCACACCACATTGGTTGGTTCTCTGTTTTCCACCTCCACTAGACCGCCAAGCTCTCGGCTGCAGTACAGTTTATGCACCTCATCTGGAGGCCTCAAAAAGAGTACATGCCTGTGCACTCAGTAAATACCGAATGAGCCAAGAGTTTGCATGAGGGAACGTGCAACCCAGTCTTGCAGGCTTGCCAAGTGCTTCTCTAAGCTGATATTTCTGTCCGTGTCCAGGCAGCTCCGGGAATTGCATGGTAGAGGTGTTGGGGGGCGCTGAGGGGCAATCGGAGATGAACGGAAGGAGAGTGTGAGTTGGAGCCTCACCGTGCTGAAGCTGCCCACGTCCGGTGAGCAGCAGAAACTGGACTGCGGGCAACTCCTCAATCTCCCGGAAGCGGCTCAGCCAGCCTCTCCCCGCCCCCCACCCCAGAAGGTGGGCGTGGTCTTCATGAATAATAAATCACCGGGGGGGAGGAGCCCGGCCCGCCCCCTCGGGCGGGAAGGGGGAAGCGCTGAGGCTGCCTGACTGGAATGAGGGTAGCTGCGGCGACTGCGGCGGCGGGAGTGGGGCCGGCTATGGCGGTGTGGACGCGGGCTACCAAAGCGGGGCTGGTCGAGCTGCTGCTGAGGGAACGCTGGGTCCGAGTGGTGGCCGAGCTGAGCGGGGAGAGCCTGAGCCTGACGGGCGACGCGGCGGCGGCTGAACCCGAGCCGATTCTGGGGCCGGCGGCCGCCGCCTTCAACGGCCTCCCGAACGGCGGTGGCGCCGGCGACTCGCTGCCCGGGAGTCCGAGCCGCGGCCTGGGCCCCCCGAGCCCGCCGGCGCCGCCACGGGGCCCGACGGGCGAGGCGGGCGCGTCTCCGCCGGTGCGCCGGGTGCGGGTGGTGAAGCAGGAGGCGGGCGGCCTGGGCATCAGCATCAAAGGCGGCCGCGAGAACCGGATGCCGATCCTCATCTCCAAGATCTTCCCGGGACTGGCGGCAGACCAGAGCCGGGCGCTGAGGCTGGGCGACGCCATCCTGTCGGTGAACGGCACCGACCTGCGCCAGGCCACCCACGACCAGGCCGTGCAGGCGCTGAAGCGCGCGGGCAAGGAGGTGCTGCTGGAGGGTGAGCGGGGCCGGCGGCCGGGCGGGCGGGCGCGCTGGGCTGGCCGGCGCTTACTTTGTTTCTGCCACCCTGCCCCCTTGGCGGAGCGAGCCCGCTCCCTCCCCTCGGAGTCCTCGCCTTGCCTTCAGCTGGCGTCCCGACTCTCAGACCCGGTTTTGCCGGGGCTTCGAGTATGGAAAAACTGATGCTCCTTGCAGGAAAAGTTGGGCAGCCGCCGAAGTGTGGCTTGCTGTCCCTGAGGGAGACTCGGTTGAGATTTAGTCAAAAGCAGCGGCCCTGAAAGCCCCGCCTCTGCGCGATAAGCTGACACTAAGAACTAGAGGGAGACCGTGCGACTCGAGTTCTGGAGATCTTGGTTTGCCTCCTGAGAAGTGCCGGCTGGGCTCTTTCTTCCCTCACCTCTGGCTCCCCGGGCGGGCGGGTCTATTAAAAAAAAAAAAAAATCCAACTACACCGAGGCCAGCGGTATGCTTGGGCAAGCCACCAAACCACTGGGTAATTTATGGGAATTTAACCCATCATTGGCTCTCAACAATAACCAAAGGAGATCATAGCACTCCATTGAAGCCAGAAAGCTGAAACAGCAAGTTTGTGTAGTTAATGAGCCTTGTTTAACACTGGAGGCTCACGTGTTTTGAACATTTACTGCCAACTAGAGTTTTGCCCCTTTTGCAAGAGACTGGTGCCAGCTTCCTACACTCGCAGGCGCGCAACTTTCCAGGCTCTTAAGGCATTTTAGAAGAAACCTGAAATGTGAAATCTCAGGAATAGCCAGACTTACTCCTGGATCTTTTGTAATGAATTTTGTAGAACCAAGTCAAAATTCACTCTCCTCTCGAAAGACCCTTTCGTGTTGGAAGTGGTAGAGTATTGTTAAGTGTTATCTGAAGTCAGTTGCTTCAGAAATTTTTGGGCTATGAGCTTTCTTTCTGGTGATTCAGGCATTCGGGAAGCCTTTATTGCTTAGAAGAGACTATAAAAGAAGATATGTTTCTATTTGGGGAAATGGTTGAAAAATGCAAACAACTTAAAAGTTCCTGAATGTGCAGTGCAAACTATATGTAAATGCCAAGGGAGTGTAAAGTTGGAAAGTAGTCGTGGAGCTGGTGTTAGTTAGGGAGAGGAGGACTTTTTCAAGGAGGTGAATCTTGAGCCAGGTCTCCAAGGAAGTAATGGACAGGCAGAGATGAGTCAGGAGGGTATTCCTGGCAGAGTAATAACCTAAAGGAAGGGGTGGGGAGTGGGGGATAGGATAGCACCACTCATCAAACTAAGAGGCCAGGAGTACTACTTGGCAAAATGATTTTCACTTTTTTTTTCCAAACCTGCTTGTAAGTAATTGAAAAAAAAACGTTAGTTTGCAAGTAAATGGTTTAATGTGCTCCAATTGTGAAATTCCAGTGCCCCAACTTTATAAAAACCTATTTATGTCTCACAGATGGGGTTAGACACTGCTCACAATTTAGTGTTAATAAAAGGAGTAAAATTATAGATTGCAATTGAGTGATGCATGTGTTAAAAAAATGTTACCTTAAGTATTTTGAAAATGATCTAACTAAGTATTTGTTTATAAATTCTTAGCATGACAATATTGAATGTAGGTACTGTTTATGTAATACTGGTGATATACAGGCAATTCGATGCTACCATTAAAAAACCAGTTTTTGTTTAGATGTAAGTCTAACCTGTTGTTCATACTGACTAAATGAAATCATTAAATGCTTCCCAATATTCATTAGTTTAAAATAGGCTACATGTGCTTTTAGACAGCAAGTTTACAAATGGCAGCATAGCAACATTTCTTGAATGTCTTTTTACCTGATACAGGCAAAGATGAGTCATGTTCCCATTTAGAAAAAGACAAGTTTTGTCCTTACATGTGTGGAAGTATGAAATAGCCCTTTCAGGGCAAAGGATATAAAAATAAAATTACTTAGAATATGCAAAAATCACTGAAAACTAATTTAATTGAATTGCTAAAATGCTCCTTAAATTCTAGAGCTGATATCTCATCCAGGTAGGGCCCCCCTCTTTTTTTTTCCTTTAAAAGTTTTTTTTGTTGTTTCAGCTTTTGTAGGTAGGCCACTTGACAGTACTTAGCCCTTAATGTTTTGAAACTGTATTGTCCTTTCATTATATGTCTCCCAAACTTGGAAAATGCCTTAACATAGCACAGTAATGCTTTTTTGTGGTGTGGGCAGGGAATTTCAGGCATGTTCTTGCCACCCCCAAGGAAAGAAAAGTTGTGGTCTCTGGTTGACTGTGGCTAAGGACTCCTTTTTATCTCAGGGATTTGGAGGGATTATTCATTCCCTTTTCAAACATTTATTTATCTCTACCATGTGCCAGAGCCACAAAGATACCAGATACCCATCTTCAGGAAGTTTGGAATTGAGATAAAAGGGAAAGATAAGTAGTAAGTACACTGCAAAGGGTTAAAAGGCACTTCTATAATAGAACCCTGGAGAGGGCACAGCACAAAGAAGGGAGAGATCCCTTTGGGTCAGAGGTTGAAGATGCTCAGGAAAAGGTTGATGGAAAAGTTGAAGCTTGAATTGAGCCTTCCCCTATGAAGAAAGGGCTGTCCGAAGTAAAGACATGCAAGTGAAAAGGCATTAAGTTATTCTGCCCAGTGAAGGTACAAGTGAGGAGTTTGTGGTCAGACACAGGGTGTGTTTCTGGCTAGTGGTTTGCAAACCCTAGGCAAGTTAATTACTCAACCTTGCTAAGCCTTAGTTTCCTCATCGGTAACACCAGGATAGTAATGATATCTCCCTCAAAGGGTTGCTTTTCATCTGACAATTTATGTGTTGAGTGCCTTTTTAGGGATTAGAAATAAGGTAGTGAATAGCAACCTTCTCTGGCCCAAAACAGAGTATGAGTAAGGAAAGTAGAACTGGATCATGAAGATATGCCATAAATTAACAAAAGCACTCTCGGGCCTCCCTGGTGGTGCAAGGGGTTAACGTCAGCACTGTCAAGCTATTGCCAGCCACTGCTGTGATCCAGTTCCCATGCCTATCCTCACCTCATCCCCAGATCCCCAGCCAGGGAGCTGACCCACATGGCCCAGAAGACCTCTCCTGTCTCCCTGCTGCTCCCCTCAGCAGTCTATTTTGGTAGATCTGCCTGTTCTGCTTCCCACTCTGTCTCTGGTGAATCTTCTCACCCCCCCCACACCCCAGTTCTTGTATGCATAAATAAATAAAAATAAATCTTAAAAAAGAGGACACTCTCAAAATGTTGATATTTAGGATAACAAGGTGTTAAAATCCAAGGTTCAGTCTTACTTTATTTTTTTTTTTTTAAAGATTTATTTTTTATTTATTTATGCATACAAGCTGGGGTACAGGCCAGAGACATGGGGTGGCGAGAGGGTTTACCACAGTCAGAGTGGTGAGCAGAACAGGCAGATCAGAAATACACTGCTGAGGGGATCAGCGGGCTAGGCAGGAGAGGTCTGCCGTGCCATGTGGGAATCTCCCCGGCTGGGCGTCGAACTCGCATCGCTGCTGCCGACAGCTCCACAGCGCAGCGCTTAACCACTGCGCCACCAGGGAGGCCCCTCAGTCTTACTTTAAAAGAAATTACATGATTTAAAAAATTAAGTGGGTAAGAATGATTACATTGCTTAGATGCAAATTCCCTTTTGTAATTATGTTTTCCTGTTGCTATCATCTCTTGCCTCAGTCACCTTTTTCATCCCTTAATTTTTCGTTTCCCATCCCTTCGATTTTTCCTCTTCTCACTCAGTACTCAGAACTTTAAAACTTGTCATTAACTGTCTGGTTATAGTTTTGTCTAGTGGCTATTATAATTGATAGTAAGATGCAAAGTAGATAGCCTTTTTATTAGCAATAGAGATTGTAAACATAAAGGGACAACTACTAACTTACCAAATATTGTATGTTGAATTTACTGTCTTGTGTGCTAGAAATAGGGTCTATACAGAAAGCATCTAAGATTTATATTTGTAGGGTTATGAGATTGACTGTTTCAACAAACGTGAATTAGACTACATATCAAAAGACATTCCAGGGAAAGTTAGAGAAAATAGTATAAAGTGTGCAGTTTAAGGTTTGATATTTGAGAATAGATTAATATTTTTGAAGCTAGTCTCTTTGGAATGTTGTTGGGGAAATCATCTTTTATTACCTAAATACGATTCTAGGAATATTGCTTTTTTAACCTACTGAAAAAAAGTTTCACGATGAGAGGAAACGAAAAAAAAGTTTTCACAATGAGGCATGAAATTTAATTGAATAAAATCTTTAGTATTTAGTTTAGTTTGAGATTTTGAGTGTCATATACAATATGGTTCTTTATGTTAGGGGACATGTGGTAAATATGACTGACGTTTTTAAACTGCTAAGTTAAAGTAGTTTCAATTCCTATATTTCTACTGTCTTCATTGTCAGATAATATGAGAGTGTCTTGTGGAAAACATTTTATATTTTCTTTGACAGTGCTTTGTATTTTCATTCATCTTGCTTAAAAAAACCAACTAAATTACTAGGACATTTTGTGATTCTGTGTTTGTTTCTTTGTTCTACTTGAATGATTAGATATGTTTATACGAGAAACTATGTCTTTGTAACCATATTATTTTTATTATATCCCCTTCATGCAAAAATATGCCCTGCAAATGATTATCAAAATGTGACAAATTTATCGGTTCTAAACAGCCTGATTATGAAAATTGTAAGAACAGATTTCTAAGCCATATCCAGGCTTTAATTTAGATCTCAAGTGATAACTTGATATATTCCCTGCTGTGTTGTCCTTCTAGGATAAAGGTTACTGTACTTTGTGTCTTTGTACATAGGGGATGAGGTATAGCCTGTGGCCATGGAACAGTGTCCTGCTATTCTGAGCTGATTGTTCAAGGATCTAATCAGTGTCCTTGGCCAGTGTCCTTAGCTCACTATCCTAACTCAGCAACAAATAATACCGTTACAAGAGTGCCTTATGTTTTTATCAGGACTTAATTTTTTTTTTTAATTATCTATTTTAAGGCAGATGCCTTAAAAATGGATGGGGTAATCAGGTCTGTATTTTCTCATTTGACCTTTACACAGTCTTTTAAGGTAATGGGCTGGTTTTTGTTTGTTTTGCACATAATTACACTGCAGTTCACTAAAGTTAAGTGAGTTACCAAAGGTTGCATAATGATTTTTAGGGAAGAAATTTTAATCTATCCTTTGAGCATGAGGAAATATCTTACCTGGAATTAAAAAATGTTAAGTCTCATTTAACAGATATGGAATTAATAACCAGAGAGGTTAAGTGACTTGTTTACATCATCTAATGAATTAGTGATGGGACTTGGACTAATTTCCAATCTGGTACTTTCTCCGTATACCAAACTGCAGTCAGACTCTTGAGCATCTTCTACGCATCATGTACGTTACGATGTGTTATTAGATGTGTAAAATAGGTTGAAGGTGGTCCCTGGCCTCAAAGGACTTAGACTGAAATTGAGAAAACAACCACATAGATTAATAGATAAGATGTGTGGTCCTCACTGTAAGACTTCTCTGAAGGTATTGCTCAATTGGGGATGGAAGAGCTGAGTAGACTTCATGGGGAAAAGATAATTTGATCTGGGGCTTGAAGGACAGGTTGCTTCCCTCCAGATGGAAAGCGGTCCAAGCTTTGAGCAAAAGCCAAAGTGAGCGTGACATATGATAGGAAGTGAGGAGAATAGATGGACTTGGGGAAAGAAAGTAAAGCTGGCTAGATAAGTAAGAGCCAGGTTAAACAAACCCTTGAAGGCAGGCCAGAGGAATTTGGACTGTTTTCATTCTGTCAGTCAACATTTACTATTTGCCTACTGTAAGCAAGATGTGGTAGATGCTGGGAAATAAAAACTAGTAATAATCCTTGCCCTTTAATGCTAGTAGTGAAATAGTTATAACCAGTTGTGATACTTTAAGAGGTGAGATACGGTGCCCTGGAAACAGAGGTAGAAGTACAAATGAGACAGCATGTCAAAGGTAAGAAAGTGGTAAGTGACTGGTGTGTAGAGAGACGTAAAGTGTGATAAAGTAAAACAGGGAGTATATACCTGGAGAACAGAATGAAAAAGTGGACAGAGGCCAGACCATCAAGGGCTTTATGTGAAGTGCCAAGCAGTGATCTCTAAATATTTTGCTTTTCAACATGAGAAAAGAATTTGAGCTTTATTTATTTTTAATGTACAGATGACACTGGTTCTCTCAGTCTTATTAAGAATGTGCCATTATATATTTGCTACATAAGGTAACATCCCAAGATGAGGGAAGAATGGATGCTTCACAAAGCAGACAAATTGAGATTAGTAACTGTACTTCTTTGTCTGCCATTATTCTGTTGCACCTGCCTGCAGTTTACTTGAAAGTTGAGGGGATTTGTTATATTTTCTGCTTTTAAATAAATTCATAAAACGAATAAGTAGCTTAAAGATGTACACGTAGAAACCATGCATTGCAGGTAGTTCTAACACTGTAAGCAGTAATAAAGAGAGAGAACTGAAGTTTCTTTCCCTAAGTGGTAGCTCTCTGTCACATTTCAAGGTAATCATATATATCAAGAAGTCAGCCTGAATAATGAAGTTGCCAAGAAGACTAGTTGAAATATGAATTTACACATATTATCATTAATAATGAACTTCACCATAAGAGAATATACTTTCATATAGGAGCTAATGATAGCATGACTTCATCAGGGACATGTTAGTATATTTATTATATATATGTTATCTAGCTCATTCTTGATTTTTACTTTCATATATGTTTTATAATATACAATTAATGAATATTCATACTTGAGGGTATGTACTCAGATTTTTACCGATGGGTGTGTACTGTCAAAAATGTTAGGCCTAATTTTAGGGAGGTTACTCAGGCTTTAAAGTGCTTTAAACCAGGGAGCAGTGTCTTAGAAAGTTCAGAGTATTGTGTAGGAGCTAAAGACATGAAGTAAGGGGAAGCAGTTTGGAGAGTGTTGCAATACCATAAGAATAATGAGACTGGATAAGGCCAGGTGAAGCTGAAAAATATTAAGGCAGAAACAAAAAGTCTGAATGAACAGTTTGGGGGGCAAGAAGAATCAAAAGTAGAGAATAATGCGTAGATTTCTGGCTTGGGAAACCGGATAACTATGAAACCAAAGTGAACAGGGGAGGAATTTGTTTCAGGGGTAAAGATAAGTTCAATTTTGTACATGTTGAATTTGAGTTGCCTGTTGACATATTGGTGGAACAGGCCAGTAGCCAGTTTGAAACAAGTACAAGTCTGTAACCAAGAGAGAAAGGTAAGGGCTGAGCTGAAGATTTATGAGTTGTCAGGGTAGAGGTGGTAATTGATGCCATAAATAAATGTAGATATAATCCTCAAGAGACTACAAATTAAAAAGAGAAACTGAACCAGGATGAAATCCTGCACAACCCCTACATTTAAAGCAAGAGTGAAGGAAGAGAAAGCTGGAAAGAAATGATCCAGAATTACCCAGAATCTGGAAAATTTATACAGTAGAAGTCCGGAAGGAAGCGTCTTAAAAATGGAGGGATGATCAGCATCTTCAGATACCGCAGAAGCCAAGAAAAAGAAGCCCATCGGTGATTAGAGAGTAAGATCACTGGCGTTCTCTTAAGAACCTTTCTAGCAGTGACACCGAGCAAAACACACTAGAATTCTTTTTAAAAAACTTATCAGAAAAATAAAAGCAGAGAAGATAACTTAGAGTTGAATGAAGTGTTCAAGGAAGGTTTTATTTTGGTAGTGGTTTGTTTTTTGTTTTGTTTTAAACGGCAAAGACTTGGCACATATTTGCAGAGCAGGGAGAAATGATTAACAGAGGAGGAGAGGTTGAAGAGATGGAAGGGTGGGGAACTGATGCAATCCATTTTTGATCCAGGAAGTGACATGATGGGAACAGAATTTGGGGTTGGCAGCAGCAGATGGACTGCAAAGAGAGGCCAAAGGTAGGAAAAGCTGCAGCTGTTACAGTGAAAAGCAACCCAAACAGAGGTGAGAACCAGAGAAGGGGTGGGGTGGTGGTAGCCCTGGGAATAGAGAGGAAGATTCCATTCAAGAAACATCTTAAAGCAGGCAGCTTTTGCCAGGGGACAACAGAATCCACAGGGAACGTTTTCCTACCTAGACAGACTTGTTGAAACTGCCCATGCACCCAAAATTTAGTACTCGAAGGGGCTCTCTGACAGTGAGCATCTGTTGCTAGCTCAGGCGTTTGCTGCCTCATAGACGTTGGGGTGGAAAATTGAGAGCTGCTGTATTAAAGGAAGAAATGACAGGGTATGGAAGCAGATTGTTTATAGTGAATTAGCCCTGAGATTTCTGTCTGGGCGGTAGAAGAATGGTTGTTATCAATGGGAAAAACAGAATAATTGGGAGAGTGTTAAGCTTGTGCCGTTCAGCTTTGTTCTAAATCACAGAGGCAATGTAACACTGTCTGCTGGCTGTGGAATTGAGAATAAAACTTTTATTTTATAAACATTTCATTGAGTCACACAACATAAGGGCATATTCTTCCTTTAAAGGGCCTTTTTTTAGATTAAAGAGCTTCCGACTTCCTCTGGAGAAATGATGGCTTGTTAGGTGGGTTTAATATTTTGTGTCTAGACAAATACATTTGATTTCATTATTGTATTTAAGTGTCATTCTGAAGAAAATATGATTCCCATCATAAAATTTGTTTGATTTCAGTGTAAAAGCAAACCTCATAAGATCATTTTGTATATGAACAAAGTACCAGTGATCATGGTGTCAGTAGATGTACCTTTGGCAAAGGGTGAAAGAGGCACAAAATTCAAATTTGGTTCATTCCTGTGACCTGGCTTCTACAACATTGCTGAAATGCTTTGACATATAACTGGTTAAGAATTTATGAAGTTCATGGGCTTCCCTCATGGCCTAGGGGTTAAGTCTTAGTGCTGTAACTGCTGACAGCGGCTTGAGTCCAATCCCTGGCTAGGGAGCTAACCCACATACGGTGCAGTAGACCTCTCCTCTCTTCGCATGCTGCACCCCTTAGCAGTGTATTTCAGTCGACCTGTCTGCTCTGCTCCTCAGTCTGTCTCTGGTGAATCCTCTCACCCCCTGCACCTCTGGCCTATACCCCAGTTCTTCTATGCAAAAATATAAGAAAAAAAAAAAGAGGAAACTTTAAAAAAAGGAAATTATGAAGCGCATGGTTTTTTAAAAATTATTATTTGCTTTTCTGCAATATTTTTTTTCTTTCTACTGCCATCTGATTATCTTTTTTAAAAAAATTTGCAAATATTTAGAATGTTTTGTGAAAATAAACAGTGGGATAGAGAGGTGAGAAAGCTGTACATCTTTCAGTTTAATTTGTCATGTATATAAAATGTTGCACCTCACACTTGGAAAATGGAAAACTTTGATCTTTCATTGAAAAAGACTAAACAATGATAGACTTATTTGTTTTTACTAAAAAGAATTGAACAACTAACAAAAAATTTTTAAAACACACATACCTTGTTTGGAACTCTTTTGGTTTCAAAGCACAGAAACTTAATAAAGCTTGTTGAAATAAAAGGATGGCGGTATATAAACAGGTCTCAGGGCTCCAGGAAAGTGGAGCAACTAGGCCTGAGCGATGACAGGAGCCAAGACAGTGCTGAGGAACACCATCCTCTCCCTCTCCCTCTCCCTCCCTTTTGCAACAATTTTGTTCTAGTCCTTTTATGGTTTCATTTTTTTTACATTTAACTCTTTATATCAAACTTATTTTGGCATATGGATTACAGTATTTGACTTTATCTTTCCAGTTATCTAGTTTGTCTCAGTATTATTTCTCAAACAGTCCTTTTATATGCACTGTGGTGAATTAGTGGGGCTGCCTGGACTGCCATGTGGAGAAAGAATTCCTAAGCCAGACCTGAGTTCAGCTGGAGATGGTGCTATGCTTAGTGGTATCTGCAATGCCTGTGCCAGGGTAGGCCCAGTATACATACTACATACTTGCCACCATAGCAATGACCTATCCTTTCCTCGTTTGTTTGAAATGTACCTTTTTTAAATATAACTTTTAAAATTCTGTAATCTGATTCTGGATTTTCTAATGTATTCTGGTTGAGTGTTTTCTAACAATTTGTTGTAGCTTTAACATTTAATATCTGTATTTCAAGTGGATTATACCTGTCAAGAAACATTAAAGGAAAAATGAGAGTTGCAGGCTAGTATAACTATTTCTCCAGATAAAATCAGAAATAATCTTATTATTCTGTTTAAAAACTTTTGGGGATTTTGATTAAAATTATATAAAATTCATAAAGTAACTTGAAGGAGCTGATGTCTTAGTAATATCTCCCAATCATCCCACCAGAAATACCTCGCTCATTCATGTCCAGTCATGTGGCAAGGGATCTAGGATCCTCTGATTGGCCAGTCCTAGTTAGCTTACTTTGGGACCTATGGTTGGGGCAATTCCCTTGGTTTCAAATGGTTTGAAAATAGGGGTTTCTCAAAGGATGATCAAATTGATATTACCAGAAGAAGAGTATAATGAATGCTAAGCAGACCTAAATAGATGTCCACTATGATATTCTAAAAATACCAGAAGTGATGTTTGAGATCAAACTACCTTATTAATTAAGAGTTATAGGAACTTTGTAGACAGTTATAATTGGAGAACAAAAAGAGTAAATTTGCTTGGGTACAGGTGAGCTACTTGGAGTTTCAAAAAACTCTTGACATTCCAAAATGAATAGTAAATTATTAACATTTATTTTAGCATTTGGAACATCACTTTTGTGATGTTCAAAGTGAGATTTCAACCAACTTCGCAAGTATGCATTATGATCATCATTTTGTAACAAGGACAACAAAAACATGTACAAATTAAGGGCAGGCCTTGAAATCAGAGATTGGGATGGAAAAAAATTTTTGACTATCAAAATAAATGGACAGAATTTTTTAAGAAGAAATTGTTTTGGTTGCAGAAACCCAAAACATGCTAAGCAGAAGTGGAATGTATTGTTTCATGTATCTCTGAAGACTAAGGGAGGAACTGGGGTTAGGTCCAGAGGGATCCAAAGGCTCAAGTTACCTTGGCTGCAACATCTCCTGCTGTGGAGAGTCTAATTCTGTGTAGTCAGCTAAAATGGTGCCAGCAGTTCTAGGAATATATTGCTCTAATTTGATAATCCCTGTTTAAAAAAAAGTTTTTCTTTTGGCACCGTCCTCTGATTAGCTCTGCTTTGCCTACCCCTTGGACCTCGCAATCACTATTGCCACAATGATGGAGACTGTGACCTGGACCTGGGTCTTGTGCCCAACCATCCCTGCTGTATTGAGATTAGCCTCCTTTCCAACCTATGAAATGTGCAGTGTGGCAGTTTGGCAAATTTTTGTCCACTATAACTGTGCAGCCCATTGCAGCTCTAGAACCTAAAATATTTTTGTAACTAAATTGTAAATATTTAAAAAATCAAAACAATAGAAATAAATTATAATGACATTATTGAGAACTTATTCTGCTAAGCTCCTGATGTGTATTAGCACCATTTTTTTAAACAACCCTGTGAAGTAGGTGGCATTATGACCATTTTATTTTTATTTATTTATTTGTTTTTTTAATTGATACATAAGTTGCAGTGTATTTATTTATTTATACATACAAGCTGGGGTACAGGCCAGAGGCGTGGGGTGGCGAGAGGGTTCACCAGAGACAGAGTGGGGAGCAGAACAGGCAGATTGACTGCCAATAAAGTACAAAGGGGAACAGGGTGTAGACACTAACTTTTTTTTTTTTAAGAGTTATTTATTTATACAAGCTGAGGTATAGGCCAGAGCCGTGGGGCGGCGAGAGGGCTCACCAGAGACAGCGGGGAGCAGAACAGGCAGATCAGAAATACACTGCTGAGGGGAGCAGCGGGTGAGGCAGGAGAGGTCTGCCGCACCATGTGGGATTCTCCCTGACTGGGCATCGAACTCTCATCTCGAGCTGCCGATAGCTCCACAGCGCAGCGCTCAACCGCTGTGCCACCAGGGAGACCCGGCATCATGACCATTTTAAATCAGAAAA